>JPKZ01002491.1:192836-204078 GCA_000803305.1 Toxocara canis | reverse complement strand
AAAAAAAAAAGGTTTATTATTTTTCACTAGCTTTTATACAAAATGAAAGAAAAGGAGTTGAGAGGAGAGGCAACAAGATGAGCGAATTGTTTAATTAGGTGGCGGAGGATTGCACGACAACACGCTTTGACGAATGGTGGGGCAAAGCAATTATTCCAATTTTGCATTAAATTCGGCCATTCGTGTGGCAACTAGCGATCGTTAGAGCCTTAGCCAACAACCTCGCTGGCTCAACGTAACGGTTAACGTAATCAAAGCAATGTCATGTGATTATTTAAAGCATGTAACCTTTTTTTCCTCTAATTAAACAAAAAAACCCCTAAGAAGCAGGCAATAGGATTGGATGGCTTCAAGGCGAAGAAATAATTGCTATTGTTTGAGCTGGTCCTTGTTAGCCAGACTCCACTCCCCCGGTTTAATATTCTCTGGAAATGGGCCAGTACAATGTCCAAATATCAAATTCTTTTGAAAATGACCTCCAGAAGTTCAGTTTCACATAATTCTCACAATCGAAACGTTTGCCTAAAATTCCCTGCGAAGAAATCATTGATAAGAAGAAAAATTCATCAGCGAGGTGTTATATTCAGGAAAAGGGGCTGTACTTTTATGTGCTGTGGTGACGGCTTTTATTCGGCCGAATTTGCCGTCTATAATTCATCGGTTTCAGTACTGGAGTGGATTGGAGCTGTCGGAAGAGGAACGCAAGACCGTCTACAACGAACTATCCTCGTATGCAGCTGGTCTATTCGTACTTGTGCTCGTCTTTGCAGTCTACAACATCTTCGAGATTTATATCACTCGTAGATATCAAAAGAATCTCGAAACATCCGATGAATTCATGGCAATTAGCCAAACGGATCCCTCATACCACGATGCTTCTGCTCGAGTAATGTTGGCTGGTGGTCCTGGAATTGATAAACCACTAGAGCGACCACCGCCTTACAATCCAAATTACGCACCCGCACCCGCATACAAACGCTAATGAGAAGAGCTGCAATGGTGAATGTGACTGATCTTCTAGCGAACCTCATCACGCTTTCACGCTTCATCGCAGTAACGCTTTTTACGTTCATTGCGCAATGCGGTTAGTTATTCCTGACAAACGTGATAAGGAAATGCACTTTTGAGTTGCTTTTCATTAGCGAAGAATGAGTGCCCGTTGGGCGTTCGCATGCCATCCGACAAAGCATGTACACATTCGACAATAGTTTGTCAAGTTTGTTGGCTTGTTGGCCAATCTGATTCCATTCTGTTTTCTAAATACATATATCAGTGCAGGAAATGCTTTGAAAAGACGAAGAGAAGTAGGTGGACGTGGTCATTAAGACAGTCTAACAGCGGAAGGTTGTATAATAGTTGTATAATAGTTTAATGAGGACTCTCAGGGTGGGGTCAAAACGTCGGCGACTTGTACGCGACCCATTGTTGGAGCGCTGCTGACATTTTTTAATAAAAGCTTTCCACATCAAAGAGTCAATTAATAGTTCCGTTCATGTTATAGCGCTCTATGTATCAGCTCCCTTTTCTGATGCGTACACACAATCTGCCACCTGTTCTGCACAAATATTCACGATCGTGCAGTCAATGCTATCCGTTTAACAGAAGTTCCAGCAGCATCTGATGGAACAGCGAAAATGAGAAGTATAGTGCAAACCATCGCATTCATCCTTTCTGAGTATGGTTTCCCGCTTAGACTGTCCTCACCCCCCCCCCCCCCCCCCCCCCCCCTTCCCTTTTTATTTATGTTTTTTCTAAGTGTGTAGTCGTCTGGCGATATGAAGAATGGAATTTTTAGCAACTTTTTCCTAAGTCCATCATCGATTTATTCTTTTAAAATCATAATTTTTAACGGGTCAAACACCAGTCTTACGTATTATTTCCTGGTAGTAAATCATGAAGTGAGGGTCTTTCGTTACTTACCTAGTAATATGCTCCGAAACTGGAATAAGTGGCCTTTGCTAGTTTGTACCAAGCAAATCTGCAGCCGTACTTATTGAACGGAAACAACACAGCCATAAGATCACTCCCCCAGCTCTCCGTCGCAATGGCAGTTACCCTTATTATAATATACCAAGTTGTGTTATCTCATGATGCATTACACTGCTTCATTGTTTCAACAACTTTTTTTAACTTACTATGCGCCTTCCGTCATCAAGTGTACTATGACGTCAGTAGTCAGGTATATTGTACCGTGGTCTTAGTGATCGAGTATATTATACTATAACCATAGTAATCGAGTACAAATCTTAGTGATTCAGTATATGCCTTTCTCGCGTCCATTCTAACTCAATTTGTGCGTCATACCTCCCCTTGCTAACGAACATTTTTCTGCAAAGCAGTTTTTCGTTCAAGCAGTTTGACCGGAAGTGCGTTAGACCTGTTTACGGTCAAGAGAAATCATTTCGACCAGGAAGCATTTAAATGTATATTTTAACACCACATCCGTTGGGCTGTCTTGGGCAGACTGCAATTCTGCTGTAAATCAAAAATGAGCCTAACCCACCCCCCCCCCCCCCCCCCCCCTCCTTGCTCCTTGCCTTTTCCAAATGGAGCGGAAGATTTCTTTTTCGCTGTAAGCGGTAAACTGGTGCGCGCTATAAGGTAACTGTCAACAACGTGTTTAAAATAGCGCACAATGATAGATGAAGGTGATGAGCCATGGCACGGTGATAAAGAGTTTCATTTCCTCGCTGCTTAAAATGCATGTTCCATGCATTGCTTTTAAATGCTTGTTTCGCATATTGTAGTTTTTCACGCGTCTTCCTACGATCTATGTTAAGAGGTTGTTCGCATGGTTCACATAGTTATCTGACCTGCACGCCATTGTTGCAGCTAAGGTATTGAAGACGAAAGATTGCACATGCTATTTTTTGTTCGAATTCAGCGTCCCATCAAATTACGACGTCTCTCAAGCTGCGCTTCCATTTTTGAGCCACCAATTCGCACAAACATCTCATCAAGTTAAGGCTTCATCCTAAAATGGTACAGTCTCGCAGCGGTTTACGGTGTTCCCTTTTGTCGTTGCGTATCCCCCTCCCTCCTTGGAAGGCCGTGTTTGATGTGGGCAACCTCACCGTTACATTGTGCTGATCGCATCTCACTGGCTTATTTCATTTTTCTCCGCTAGGCCCTTTGTAGAATGCATGCTTGCAGCGCCATTTCTCGAATCATTCACTGAAATGCATTTCAACACTGCCACGTGACATTTTTTTACCTAACCCTAGGCAGAGTTCTTTTGAATAGACACATTTCACCGCTGATCACGAGCCGACAAAACCGCTCAGCGAAATGCTCGCATTCAATGTGAAGTGTATCCGCTCTAAAAACAAAACCGATTGAGAGAGTCTGCTAAGCGACATCCACATAGATGGATGTACGCAAAAAGCAGCGTTCATCGATGGGCTTTGCAGGTTACCAATAATAAATCAGAGGGTTCAATGATGGACAAACTTTCGTACGATTTGGGAGTTGATTTTAAAGAAAGTAGTAAAGTAAATGTACCTGTTTTAAGGAATGTTTATCTCAAATAATGACAATAGAATAAGAAAAATCTTCACAGCGCACGATTGAATGTGACTGATATTGATCTGTAAATGAGTTCTTTGTATTTCGATTGTTACTATCTGCTCTGATCTACCAAATGATCTCTTCATTTTGTGAACAACATTTTAACGGTGAGTGGTAAATATTACTATAACTATTCGTAACATCCATGCACACTTATTTCATGCGTGTTGTCAACATCAGATATTTTCGTTGATTTACTTTTCAAGCTACTGCGATCCATATATAACGTGATGAGTGTCCTTCTCACATGGAGCCTTCAAACAAAAGTATACAATCAAGGCCATACTTGAATGCTTCTTTTCGCATTCAGGTCCTAGTTCTCAAGCCGAAATTTTATAGTGCTTTCAGCTCTGTAGGTTCTTCTCCAGGTGATCTTGCGGTTCGTTTAAAAAGAAATTTAAGAAAAAAACTGCTGCATCTCCCGTTTATACAAACAGACCTTTTCCTCACCTTCCCTTAGTTCAGCCCATTGATACTCACAAGGTGCCGTTGTCCGACACATTCGTTCACTTATTACCCACTCTTTCAGAACAGACTGCAATAAACCGCACCTTCAGTCGTGGTTTCAGCTTAAATATTTATTTATTCATACAAAGATACTACGATAATACGAAGCTGAAAATATATGAGCAAAGTCGAAAGTGCAACCTTAAATAATTTTCTGATTTGTTTTTGCCCATCCAAGTCACAAATCTTAAACATCTTTCGATTTGACGAAAGGCGTGACTTCCTCTCAACTCACTTCCTCTCTCGCGCTCGGATCCTTTCATTTCGGCTAATTTCAGCTAAGGGTGTCATTGTGGGTGTTAAATGTACTGAAGCAAAACTTTAAACAACTTAAAACGATCCCACCCAACTAAGCTGACCCATAAGCTTCCTATTGGTTTCTGAAATCCACAAGTGTTTCCAAATCGACAAATAAAGTGCAAACTAATATGTCCACTTAAGAAGCAGTTCAGAGCGTTTAAGCAATGAAACAAATAAACTTTTAAAAAGTGATAACTTAGATTGCGAAGTAATCTGCTCGGAGATCATCTAATATTGCGCAGTCGACTATGAGAATAAGCACAGGTTCCGTAAATATGAAACAATCCGAGAGGGCGGAGAAGAAATGTGATTTTGTGAGTGCTAAGCCAGGAGAGGTCATTTAAGCATGGTTTACGATTCACATTTCATTACGTAAGTTTCCGTCAACAAAAGATATAGGACATAAAATCTTTCCGCCAAACACTTCATTTGGAGATTCAACAATGACCGAAACAAAAAATTTATGAGACGATGATGAAAAAGATAACACGAAAGAACGCAATCCGCACAAAAGACGTGCAGTTATTTTCCGAACTCAATCAAACAACTATAAAAAATGAACCACAACTTACTGAAGTACAACCCCTACAAGTCTCGAATTTCAATACAGACAGATGAAAATGAGGCGGTGGAAGGTCACTTATAGTTCACTGAGCATCTGAATTTGGAAATATATTTGGCTCTTATATGTGATATCGAATCTCGCCAAAGCCGCGTTACTGCCGTGAGTGAGCAGATGGGTCATCGTTAGCAGCGGAGTCATCTTCAAAGATATTTCGCGTTCTACTAAACAGATTCAGCGGATCGAGCTGCACACTTCGGATATTGTCCCATCCTTCTACGCAGTGGAAATCGTAATCAGATAGTTTCCCCTCCTGGATATCACGAAAGATACCAGCCAGTACTCGCCGCTTATTCTCGTGTTCCGGAGAGTCCACCTCCTCTTGAATTTCATTGAGAATACTCAACAGTATGGCAGCTTCTGAAACAGAATTTATATCAGCGGGTGTTAATCACTGAAAAACGGATAATTTGATAACGATGCAACGTAAGCCCTCGAACACAGACACCTGCGACCGCATATTTTCAACTGCAAAAAAATAAGGGGCTTATCTCGAGCGACCCTACGTACACGGCTGATCGAAATGACGGGTCTAAAGTTGGGATAAGGGGAGAATGAGACAGTTTCAAAAGAAACAGTAAGAGAGGGAAAAACTGAATTCGAAGAAGGAGTCTAATGAAGTTACTAACTGGGAATGAAAAGCACGTTTCATATTTATAAAAATAAGTCGAACATTTAGATGCTCATTCACGCAATCCTTCCCTCCTCTTCCCCCAATTTTTTTTCGAACCCAACTAAGCTGCTAATGGCGTCCACAGCAGCTGAATTTTGTACAAATACTGCACCACTACTGAGGAATAATTCTGAGCTGCTTCCTAGATTCAAATAATTTTGAGCTGCTTCCTAGATTCATATAATTTTGAGCTGCTTCCCAGATCCAAATAATTTTGAGCTGTTTGATAGATTCAAGTAATTTTAGGCTGCTTCATAGAATCAAACATTTGTAAGGTGGGATAACGAGTCTGCTTATCGATGCAATCAGTGCAATGATAATGACCCATTTCTCTGCACACCCCTTCCCCTCTCCCACTCTTCCCCTGATAAACGTCCGAAATTCATGCAAAGATTTTTATGCATCCGATGGCACTGATTGCATTGGCAAGCATTTTTTCGCTGTCTCAGTAGGGTAAAATGTAAGAAGATCCTCATTTAACTGCGGAAAGTTGCACTCCATTTCTGCTACACTGCAGATCTTTCGATTCCATTTACCAACTAATTCGTAAATTCGAGGGCTTCACTGTTAGAAACGCTTCCAACGGAAAGTTCATTGAGATTACGTTGATGACGCACAACAAATTTTAATTTCCGAAATTATTTTTAATTTGTCTTAACCTTTAGAATATCTATAATTATAATCCAGCCAATTACATTTCATTCTTTATACAAGACAAGAAAAGAACATTGCGATCAAATATGCATAATAAAATGGAAATTGTTATTTCTATTTTATGGTGTGAGGTGGCCTGTGGGGTTGGGTGAGGACTCGAAAGATGCGAGAAAGAATCTAGCAGTAAATAACACAGTCACCACATGGAATGGTAAGTCCTCACTATGATCACAAATAATTTATGAATTCGTTACGCATATCTGATGCATTTTAGGTGCGATTTTCTCTTTCTGCTGTTTTTCTCACACTATTTTCATACTCTTTTCAATGGAAGTTTTCCCCTCAAAACAATATGCTTTTTTTTCTCTCTGTAGATATCTACCGCAGTTCCTTCAACGAACAATGAAACGGAATTCCCCATAAGGTGATGGATTACTCCGGAGCCCTGATTTTCCAAAAGTGCGGCCTAGAAACTAAAACAGCGACAGCTTAAAAAGAAACCAACCAAGCGATTTTAGTTCCCTTATAGTGCCCTGTGAAACACAGGAATGCAAGAACCGATAGAGTCTACAGAAATCGACCACTTCATGCACTGCCGATCCGGGGTGCTTGTCTGAATCCGTAACTGGCAAGAGACGTCTTGTTGTTTCAGATGCTGGGCGACAGCTCACCTCGTGCCATAGAAGGCGCTTAATTCATTATTTTTAAATCAAAACAATAATTTCACATTTGCTCTAGAAAACATCTTTGAACTGCCACAGTAATCACCGCAATTACAATAAAAACAAATGAGAATGCATGGCCGGCACGCAAGCAAGATATGCGCTTTGGCGACTGCATTTACCAGATAAAATGGCAAAACAATGAACTTATATCTTAACCGATCCGACGCTCTTGCAACATACCTACCAATGTTCGTTGCTCTGCAACCAGTTGCATCGTTCACATGCAAATATGTAAAATGCATGTATTTCTTTTGCATCAATGTGTACTATAACCACATACAAGGTCAATATATCAATTTTGAGTTGGATAGAGATCCGCGTATCATATAGATTATAGCTACCGAATTCCGAAACTCTAGCTATTAACTTCCGCGTTGGACCTATTCAGCACACAGAAGAACACACAAAATCACATGTGCAACGTTGCCGTATTACCCTCGAAATAGGGAAAACTCCCAAACATCTAACAGAATATTTCAACATCACTTACGCGACAAAAAGGAAATTTTAAACTTCGTCTTTATGAACTGTTACCACAACTTATTGGCATGCTAAGGTATTCCAATATTGTTCGATCGAAATGCGGTAACTGTATATTCAAATTTCCCTTTATCCAACCGACTGACCACTCATGCGAGTATATTTTCACTCGCTGTTCACTAAAACAGCTGATCGATTCCATAAACTGTTCGCTAAAAACTTCAGCACACGAAACGAAGCAACAAAAATCGTTAAGAAGATCGACAAAATAAGGTAGAATAGCAAATGAAAGCAACGACTCACAGCCATCGCTTGTCTCGTACAATCCTGTACCTTTCGTTTGCGCGTCTGCACCGCTTGAACGGCCTGCGACCAAGAATTTATCTCAAACAAATGAACACTGACAACGAAGTACGCGAAAAATACACTACAGCCTCAATCCATTCAACAGCGCTCTATCCATTCGTAATATTATCTACCCCTTTCGTTCGTAATTCCTCTGCAAATTTAAGTTATCTTCTTCAAATATATCCTAGTTCTACAATAAATGACATATTTTTGGAATAAATGATAAATTTTAAAGTGAATGAATGACAAACCTTCAGAAAAAAAATGGTCAAGCGCAATCAATAACTTGTTTTGTACACCCGATGGTTTAAAGGGGGTCGAGATCTATCGTAAAAAACATCTCTTGCATTCGCAACAAAAAAAGGGGGAGAGGGGGTGGGGTAAGGAAAGGACTCCTATTCGCGGGAAGCGTTAAAACAGCTCCCAAATCAAGTGCAGTAAAGTGGAGGGATGGGTTGATCGGACGGTAGATTCGGACGATAAGTCGCATCTTCAATGAACTCAACCAGTATCCCTGCATACCTAATTACCTAAAATCCCCTACATTAGAGACGACGAATACCACAGATGCGGGAACTATTCTGGCACTATTTAACCAAGTATCGCAACTGGACGGCCACCTGCATCATACAGCATGACGATTAACTCACCTCAGAGGAGGTGGTGGGCATGGGGCCAACAGGTTTGTTTATCCAAGCACGCGTTTGGGCGACGACACGGTTCCTTTTCTCATTGCGAATCGCTTCGCGAATCGCCTCTACCAGTTCCTGAATTTCTACTGCGGAACGTCCAGGAACGCGCGCCGCACCGTACGCCAAAGCACTGTCCTCCGTGCCTCGCCTTCAAATCCACTTAATACATATTCCACTTTAATAGAACAGAGAGTTAGCTAACCCAAGGAGGGACGGAAGAGAACAGAGAGAGAGATGACACGGAGGTAAGGCGGATGGATGGAAATTTTTATCATCAAGATTACAACGCTATTTATATTTTTGCGCTTGTTTTCGATGTCGTACCTCACAAATTTTGTTTTTCATGATTTCAACAAACAATTGCCTGTCACATGAAATTTCGAATATGCCACCGCAAAGGCCTTCTCTCAAGTAGTAAACCGAATGCCCGACTGCAGGTATCGCAAGTGCGATTACTGCCTCGTTAACAAAGCAGTACAGCTAAAAGAGGAAATATTCACAAGTTGACCCTTGCCAAGTTTCCAGTAATACGTACCTCACCAAGTTTCAGTAATACGTATCTCACTGTTTCAGAACCAATAAAAGGCCTAGTAAGTTTTATTTTTGCTAACTCCCTGCCTTCTTACAAATAACAACGGTAAGGCAAATCCCAAAACGACAGCAACAAATAATAGTGATCCCGACAAAATCACATTCAAAATTTAACCATGTAAAATTTGTGCTCTGCGCTTAACATTCAACCATATTCACTCAGTTGTTTTGCAATGAGGCTCCCCCCCCTCCCCCCCACAAAAAAAAATTCTAAGGCCTCCCCAAAAATTTCCTAAAACTATCACTGATGACTCCTCAGTTTTTGAAAGTCAAAACAATAAATCGTCTCTTTCGAAAAGACACAGCAATGAAGCGAAGCATACGGTATTGGGAAAATAGCTATTGTGCAGCCATTGAACAAATGTGCTCTAACGTTTAACTGGCGACCGATTCAAGACATAATCACAATCGACCTTATCACTTTCTCGGAAGCCAAAACAACCACAGCAAATCCTTTTGCATTTCCTTCGCAGCTCAAAATATTGGAATATGAGTTATACAATTTTCTGCTCACCTAGCATTATAATGCTTAATTAAAAGCTTGTGATGGTTGGTGGAAATGGAATCAGTTGCAGACCTTGGGTTGAATGACCCGGCCGGATTTATGCTCAGTGATCACCGAGATAATAGGCTGGGAAGAAATAAGAGTTTTATGAGATCATGAAGAATCCTGAACTGAACGGTTATGCAGTGCGAGATCGGAATATTTGAAAGCGTTCATAAGAAAGATCGTGTCTTCTTAACATTAACAAAAGTTTAACAGCAACATCACTAACAACAACGCACCCATGAATGAAAAAGATTTCAGGTATATTTTCCGTAGTTTAAGCTCATTCAGCGATAATTTCTGTCTTTTTTAAAACCAAATCCATCACATACTTCAATGCTTCCATTTAACGGTTAAACGGAAACAATAACTATCGAATTTAAAAAAAAAAAACAGGTTACATACCAGAATAAAAAGAACCTCTCATGTCCCATTCATTTTGCGATTGAAAATGTGCGTATCTATTCTCATCACGCGTAAATTTTTCCCTACTACAAAATATATCTCTGCAAGTGCTCCATTAGTATAGTTGCGCAGATGGATAAGAAACTAAGAAAACGACATCAACCGTGAGGAGTTTACATGTAACTGCCAGCCCCTTGATGCTCCACAACCGCAAAAAAAATTTTTCCACAACAGAAAAAAAAACATAAAAAGCACGAAAGGCTTAAGGAGATTAGTATATTCTAAAGAAAACCTAGTAGAAAAATGTCTTCGATAAGACACTTAGATAAGAACTATGAAAATTGAAGGTCGCCATTTGATTGCGAAACGGTCGATGTTTTGACACTTTGCTGACCGCTTTTCCGTACGTTCGCTGATCAACAACCATTCTCATATACCGAAACTTTCCACCCCCGTGTCAAAAAAAGTTCTCAATTCATAAGTATAAATAGCAGATCTATTCATTGAAAAAGAAAAGCGAAACACCAACTTGTTAATATGATCGTGTAACGCCTTTAGTTGTTCGGCAGTCCAGTCCCCGACGATAGATTTTACCTCTTCCTGCATTTTTTAAAAAAAATTTAGGTTTCGGTTTGGAAAACCAGTCATCTTATTGTTTGATAGCTTGCTTAGACAGCAAACTGATACAAATCTTTCAAATCTTTGCACAGTACGTTTCAGCATAAAAGATTAGCGAAACGCTCAGAGTTTTACTGCTGCCTTTGTCTTGCGTCTAAACTCGAAAGTGTACAAACGCAGTCGGTTACGAGTTTAGCTTGGCGAAGAAACTTCGCATAACGGCTATGTACGCTCACAGTTTGCAACGAGGCGACATGGTGAAAGCACTGATCATCTATTGCTCAACACATCAAAGTTCAACGATTGAAAACAAAGTGAGGCAAACTAATAATCAGAAGAAATATTTTAATGCCGCGGTCACGAATTTATATTTGTGCAAATGACTATGAGGAAAACATAGCTATTAACAGGTTTACAAACTTATGATTACGGACAAATTTATAGAATCCCATCATTTTCTCCCTGTTTTCACATTCCTGTAAACTCTATCCCCCCCCCCCCCCCCCCCCCCCC
>JPKZ01002491.1:142425-192302 GCA_000803305.1 Toxocara canis | reverse complement strand
CCCATGGAGTATCACAATTGTGGATTCCACCATTCGTCAACCCTGCTTATACTAATTTTTCTCTGTAACAAACAATGAAAGCTTGACCGCTTTCATGCTATGAACGAAGCCCTCCTTATTTTGACAGAGACGAAAAAGAACAATCGTTAGCAGAAGGAGAGAGAACAATTTAGCTCCTATGAACTTATTTTGGACCAGCCTTAAACATTTTCAACAAAAATGTTCCGCTTCACCGCTTACTATGGTTAGCATAAAAATTTCAAATGCGCACTTTTGTTTATCAAACGAAACGAAACCTCATGATTTCAACTGTTGGAAGCTCGCGAAGTATACAGTAGCTACACAAATGAAAATAGATTATTATTAATAGCTCTGGCTACGCGCCTACTACCGCACTTCGTTCGTAAAATCCAATTTGCAATGATATTTCTAACTCGAAATTCAGCAAAATGAACTGAATCACCTTATTGCCTTCCTGCGCCCTATCTGCCCTACTTCCAGCAGCCACCTTCGACTCGACACTCACTGAAACGACAGCGAATTATAAATCTATTCATACAGCACCTCTACTCTCTGCTCAGCGTGATTACAGTGTCTTATGATTATTTGATATGGCCGAGAGAGAAATTAGTTAACGTAATTTGAGTTACTGCATCTGTGCACTTTATGAAATCAGTAATACACCATGCCTTGCTACGTGTTATCAATGTTTACCATGTGCAGTTTTCCTTTTTTTGGCGTCCTCTCTCTTCCATATACAAGCCAGATACACAGCATACCATAAAATGTCAAGCATGGGCTCTGTTGTAACAAAAGCACCTCTCGATTAAACGACTCTCCAAAAACTGGGAAACCCATGCCGATAATTTCGTAGTTCTCATAAGAATCAGAGAAAACAGTTCTGAATGGGGACTAAACCCACTTCTATGCTGGCTGTTAGATATCACTAATATGGCGTACTACCTACAGATTCCGTATGACAGATCAATTTGACAGGGGACGAGTGAGGAAGGATGAGACCTAGGCGTATGTAAATATGGGCTGCATATAATCACTTCACATGCGGATATGGAAACAGCATGTGCACAAAATTCATTAAGCATTCTCCATCTAAAAAATTCATGCAGTCAGCGGAAAACGCACCAACTGTGCGCTTTTAGTGAGCGCTAGAACGACGATTGATTATGCAAGTTCACTGCCACTGTTTTACTTCTGAGGAAACACCCCAAGGGTTTAAAACTTCCGTAAATTTACCCATAATAAGAACCCCAAGGGCTTACCCATAACAAGATCCTATTCGGACAGCTGCTTAACTAAGCAGATGTTACGCTCGAGCTCGCTGCACTCAGACTGAGGGAACGGTAAACAGGAAAAGTGGGCACTTCAGCTCTCAAAATTTTACGAAGCATTACATTCAAGGAAAATGATGGAGGAGAGAGGAAAGGCGGATGCATTCGTTGAGGCAGTCAGAAGGACTCAGCGAAAAACTTTCATCACTAGATAGCAAATTTGTACCTCGAGAGGTACTAGCGCCCGACTCGTGCACAGTAGAAGGGCATTTGGAAGACATGGCGACCTCCGAACTGACGGCGGCGCCTGTCTGACCGGAAGCTGCCTGTTCGCCTGCGCTGTGCATTTCGCATGGCTGCTTCACATTAGTCCTGGCTTCAGATGACGGGTGCACATTATCGTCTTCTCGATTCCTTGGGGATGGCTGACTACTCCCCGCATAACCATCCCCAGCTTTTGCATCTCTTGTTTGTATGCCATTGCGGTCAATTGCTGAACGATCCATGATGAGCTGCTAAGGAACTTTAATGTTACCCGCCTCTCTGAAAAAAAAAATCAACTTAAACCCTTCCAGAAATCTTCAAAAAACCTCGACGAAACAAATTTAGTCAGCAAAGCTTCAAAACACAAAATTGAGCTATTCTACTTTAGCATAAGTAAAAAAAAAACCGCATTCACCTTCCCGATTTCCAGCAGCAATTTAGGTAAACCGGACATATAATAAATGCGATATGGATGACATGGTTTGGGTCCAAAGAACCCTTCAGAGGAAAATGATGGTAAAACAATGATGTAAAGTGTGATTTACTTAAGAACCTCTCATACAAAAACAATATCAACAACGAACAGCGTCGAATACGCGCTAAGAAAAAAAACATGTAAACAAAAATACCAACCATAACACAAAATGCAAATGCATAGAACAACATCGTTAACGACTCTCTATTAGCACAATCCTGCTTGGACACTGAGTGCTAAACGACAGCCAAAAAGCAATATATTCAGTAAGAGGTGAGGGTAAGCGGCAGTCATAACACCAAAAAAAAAATGGATTTCAGAAAACTTTACGGAAGAATTAAAAACATACGAATCCTCTGTTAAACGCCAACAACTCTAACACTCTACCGTCAGCGTGAAAAATAATGTCCTATTCGGAAATCCTTTTTCTCTAGCTATTATTTTTCAATTAAACCTAATGAGATTAGGATCGATTTCCACCACTTCCAATGAGTAATATCCCCTCTCTGCAAGTGATCAAACGTGCATGGCACACAAATACTGTAGCATCCATAATTAAACAGTGCGTGAAAGTTGACGCCGTCAACAAACTTCGGAAGACCATCATAAAAATTGAAATTAAAAGTGGAATTGCAAGAAAGCAATAGAAATTCATTTAAAAAATTTTTAAACCTGTTTATTATAACAATTTCCTTCTAAATTAACCCAAACAATACTAGCGCTAATAAACTGTATTCAAATCTTACACCGATTGCCAACTGTGACCCAAACAGCTACCGTAAAGACCCGAACACCAGTACAACCTCTGTTTCTATAAAATAAACATTCTCGCAGGCCACTTCAAATTAGTCCCCTTGGACAACCCATTTCACTATCTGTGCACCCATTTGGCACAACCTCGTCTCGTTCGGAAAGTAAAACGCTGCAACGCTCCCGTATTATTCAATTCGATGGCCAACAGTAAATCAAGAGAAAATATAAACAATATAAACATTTGCATTAAATGAGATCGGAAAGACGAAACTGCGAAACCACTTGTTGAATGGCGAATCACTTCTTCTGCTTGGGTTTCATCTCTTCATCACATGCGTGCAAGAAAATCTTGCTACCCGCATTCGCCGCACTATAGCCTTCATGACCCTGAAACCATATCAACTTACTACGAGTTAGTTACCAACCTCCCTCTGCAAATATCGTTGTCTGCACAGCAAAAAGTAAGTAGGCAGCGTATCACAAATAGAGCACAACCTCAGCATTTACACATTTCCGAGCCGGAAGGCGCAAATGTAACGGTAAAGTTTCATCTGCGTTGGAGGAGTACGATGGGCACGATATGAAATAGCTGGTGTACAGTGTAATCACATAAAACAACAACTAAACGCAGTCACTTATCCGTTAAAAAGTAGCGAAATGGTGAAAGGAAAGCACGCAAAATTTTGCTCGTTTCCGATTGGCATAAACAACAGTTCCACCATACACCTTTACGCCTCCAACCACAACACAATTAGAAAGTTTCGATTAAAAAAAAACAGGTAAATATCGAGCCTGAATGCCCGCATGCTTCTTAAAACAAGGCCGTGCGCTGCAATTACGCTACAAATAAAAAATTGCAAAACGCGTAAAAATATAATTCTGTCAAACAAATGAAAAATCAGGGAATAATTATGAAGAACATTCTGTAAAAGCCTAACCTTGCTCCAATCGTAACCTATTGCATATGCCATCATTTGACCGGAAGAATGTATAACGGCCTTTGTCACTGGAGCTGGCATTGGATCGGAAGTTTTGAGTTTCGTGCGTGCGTCTTTATCCCAAAACGATATACGCCCATCTGAGCCAACCGTTGCCAAAGTACCATAGTTCGGATGAAAAGCTATGTCGTTCACCTTAATAACCTCTGCCGATCAATTTGATTTCTATGAGAGAAAGAGAAAAAAGCTCAATGATGTGGTTAGGGATGAAATCAGCCAAGAACCGGTTCAGGGGTGAAAAGTAGAGAGGTCAAGAACATAAAATTCTCTTCCTTCTTGCTCGGCATTTCTACACGACGTGCTAAGGAACGATCCTTTCTTTGGCTTTTCGTCCGGCTCTCTTCGGTCGACTCGTTCGCTGTTGGAGTCTACAAACCACCAACCGCCCGCTATTTCGTACTGCGTGGACTCGGTCTTCCAAATGTCGCATTCGGAAAGCTCCCCTTAAGCTCTTCCCTCCCTCCTGCTCAGATCGCTTCCCGATAGGGTACCTCCAGTCAAAAAACCATCCCCCCTCCCCCAAAGACGCAGCGATTAAACGGAACAAAGTCATAAACTGAAAAAAAGGGTGGAAGAGATGAGAAATTAAATTTTGAAACGGTAACGCCCTACCACTAGCTTCAGCATCCAGAAAATAATGATATTATTGCCACGTTTCCGCAACATTTAACCAAGCCTTTTCTGAATCATTCATGAGATTTTCGTAAACGACAGATGGAAGGGCTGGGAGGGGGTGGGGAGAGTTATTTAGCTCATCCTCTTTCGCATGTGGGCACGAGGGTTGCTGGCTTCAGCCCATTCTTCGCTGAATCACCTTACGAACGCGCTATACTCTTAAGACAAATAATTAAACTACCATCGAAGGCTAGCAGTTTCTGACCGGATGGTAAACAATCTTCACGTAAATAAACACAATCATCCGCTTATGGTTTATTCACTCAGAGCACCAATATAAACAAGGCCTTCAAACTCGTGACATTCCGAACGGACTTGCACCAGAGATGGGGAAGGCGAGGACTTGCATCAGAGATAGGGAAAGCGGGAGAGGGAAAAGCGGGAGAGCGGGAAGGGGAGGGAGGGGGTGGAGGACGAGAGGAAGGGGAGTGAGAGCTGTTCAAAATGCAATAACAAAGTATGAACGAGGCTATGCGCAACAAATGAATGAAAAAAAGTGGCACACCGCATAAATTTCCTGATATCCGTTGATCAGTTCTGTAGAACGATGGCATTTAAATGTGAAGTTATCCTTTGGATTCGTTGTTTCAACATACTGGATTGCTACTCTGCCTGAAACGATAGCTAAGCTAAAAACAAGCTAGTAACTAGACATTTCAATAAAACGGCTACAGAGTAGCAAGCGTTTGCTCTGTGAAAACAGAACCCAGTTAAACACCTCAGTCAAACTATGTTCAGATAGCAATGCGGCATGCACAAGCAGCACCTCCTCTCCCCTCCACCCTCCTCCCCCACCCCCCTCCACCGACTATTTGTTGTAAAGCCCTCAGTATGAAAAATATTTGTATTCGTATCTGTTACTAAAGAAATGAATGCAGCTTCAGACCAATTCATCATTGCCAGCAAAACGACTAAGCTCTACTTATCTAAGTTGTTCTAATAAAATATTAAGTCGATCACGTGCAAATACCCCCTCCTTCACCCCTTTCTCGCCCGTCATACCTCATCATCTTTAAAGGATTACCTTTAGCTTTAAAATTAAAAGTTAAAAAGCGCGCGCGTATATTCTGCTTTTGTCAAAGGCAATGAAGCGAAGTAAGTTTGACAATGGCTAAGATCACTCACCTTCGATAGAGCCAAGTGCAAAACCCGCTGGCATCACATTGTTCTTATCTTTAAATATTGCAACGCATCGACTCTGCAAAATAATTGTTGCAGTTTAGAAAAAAACGTGGCTAGGAATTTATAAGTGAAGAAAACGAACAATGGGGTGAATGGTAATTACAAATGGCCTCGAAAAGAATTTCTGAGTGTTCTCCCTATTAAAATATAGTCAGTCGCAATGCGAATGACCGGTCATCCCTCTGCAGCACCATTTTCACGCCACCCTTCCCGCCTTCCTTTTCCTTAGGTCACCACAAATAATTTTCCATCATCAAAACAGATGAACTCAAAATTCACAAGTTTATTTCAGCAGATGAGTAAAAAAAGGTGAGCGAGAATGCGCCATGAATAAATAACGCAACAAGTTGACTCATCACTCTTCTTACTTGTATAAACGTAAGGAGTTAACCTGAAATTTGAGAGGCGTTTCCATATCCTTCACTTCGGCTGGTTCACTATCCAGTCGATAAATCTGCAAGAAGTTTTAGGGTACCGCGTATGTCTATTCATTCAACCAAGAAGGCACTAAATGAGGCGCTTATCACATAAAAACACAACTTCCTTATCTCGGTTCATTTGGTACTTATAGGTCCTATTTCAGCAAAAGGCTATCTGCTGCGAGATTGCGCCAAGCACTGTGCAAGTGCGCGATCCGAAGTTAGAATCCGCTCCGTGTTCAAATTAAGAAATATGCTGCTCATCAAGCGGGAATGTTCTTCAGGCAATAATAACCAACGAGTGCGGAAGAGCACTAAGCTAGAAAATTCCTTCAGTAGAAAGCTCCAGCGTTACTCTCCTCTTAAAATCGACGTTCTCGCAATCGTTTCTCGTCACGACACTCTCGACAATAAAGGCAGACGGACATTCGAAAAAATATTTGATGACGACGAATAGAAACGGCCGGTGAAAATGGACGACTGAATACGGGCAAATCACAACAAACAATGTCTGCAAGCGTTTCTATTGAAAAACAAAACCGTAGGACGACGATTACTGAAAGCGCTTCATTCAAGAAACGTGAATAACCTATTCCGGACACATCGAGAACGAAGAGTGTATATGTGATTTTAACGAATACACACTGTCAGTGATCCTTCCAGTCAAATATGCTTAAAGCGAAACATGCGTATAGCAGTAGTTGTACTTGTTCTATACGGCTATCCGAGTTCATTTGGAAGCGTCACATAACGCATACCTTCATATGTCGATTGGCCAGGCCAACCACACCCATCGGATAAAGGACATCGCTACAGTAAACTTTATCGGGCAGCTGTATGGTTGCAAGAGACATCTGTGTGGGAAGTTGACGCATGTCCCAAAACCTGGAATTCGTTCTTTTCGTTTTCTGTGTAACTTACTACAATATTCAGTGAACTCCTATCAGTCTGTGGCAAAATCAACACGAATGGCGTTAGATGGAGCCGTTTAGAGGATTGAATTCGCAATTTCCATCTTCCCTCACGTTTTTCTGCCCTCTCCTCCCCTTTTCTGCGGCCTTACGCCACAAGCATCAGTTAGTAGTTGCTTTGAAAAGTATTTTAGTAGACAGAGGTGATCTACAAGAAGGCATTCCGAGTGCCTGAAGTACATCAGCAAAAGGCAAGCACGCAAGCATATTAATACAGATACATATCACACTGACATATCTTGCAGACCGGTGCTTCTCAAGCTTTTGTTCAACTGCATCCATATTCAAAGCCTAACGTACTGAACTTGCGCAAAGTGAAATCTCGTGAACTTAATTAGAGTAAAGCACTCACTTTTAATTAAAACAATTTGCCGATCTTAAATCGAGCCAACTAATTCATGAGCGAATCAAATGCGATGAACGTGACTGGGCATACTGATTCGAACCGGAACGTTTTGGAACAATCTGTTTCACTCTTCTGCAGTAAATAAGGACGAAGACTAACCGTAGAGTCTTATCCCATGAGCCGGTCATAAGGCAACTGTAATTCTGTGATTTCACCCAGTGGCAAGTTCGAATAGGTTCGTCGTGCTGCAAATGACGTACCATCAATAAACGCCGCTCCACCTTCTTCAATCAAATCCTTCTTCTCAGCATACTTAAAACATCTCAAACGAGTGCGTGAAAACCGAGTCAATTCATAAAGGAATGTAGCCTCAGATCACCACACATTAAAACATGGTCATGCCATTTAATTTTATTTTCACTTTTTTATTAAGCGCGACAGTAAAATTTTAAGAGGAGTAAGCCATAGATTTTTTGAAAAAGGGAACAGTGGCCCCATTGCCCAAGAGGAGGAGAACTGCCAAACAATTTCTTACAGTAAGCTACCTAAGAGCCATTAAACGTTGTGACATAAAATTCAACCAAGACGCCAGGAATAAGCTGAAACTCTTAGTCAGTGGAACTCCGCAAACAATAGGTTGGCTCAGAAATTCACTGACGAACCTTGTCAATGACACGCCACATTTTCAGTCACCATACACGCAACATGATTTGGCAGCTCACCTAGAGCAACGATTTCCGACCTGCCAGACCCACTCAACAAACCAGTACGAGGGCAGAAAAAGAATGAAGCCAATTTTTTCACTTGAAATATCATCGGAAAATCAAAGGAGTTAGGAAACCGAAAAAAGCAGAAGTGCAGGACATACAGTGCCGACGACGACCATTTGATTGGATGCCAAATCCCATAGGCGCACTTGCTTATCGGCACTCGCGATGAAGATCTTTGTCCCATCCTTAAAGAAAGGCTCAACTGGAGAACGTAAATAAACTTCTTCACCATTTTTGCAAACATGCATTTGGAAAGCAACTGAATTTAAATAAAACAAGATTAGAAAAAAAATGCCACGAGCAACTTTTCTACACCTTTTGAATTTTTCTGGGAGAGAGACAGCACCGGGAGGATGGATGGAAGAGGAACGGGAAGGAGGAAGGATAAAAAAGTGATAGAGGCAGAAAGAGAACGGGGGATGGGTGGACGAGGAACGGGAAGGAAGATGGAAAAGCCTGATAGAAGCAGAAAGAGAAAACGACTATGAAATATATCAAAAGCGACAAACGAATATCAAAAGAAAACTTGGGCGCGATACAAAACTGCAACAATGCACATCCATGGCAATCACAATCGCACATTTCGCGCGTCTAATAAAATTAACAAATAAATTCGGAGGATACTTGGTTCGCAATAAGCGAATTCAAAAGTGAAAATGAGAAGCAGAAATTTTACGAAATATTGGACGTGTTTAGCTGTATTCACAGAAACAACAAACAACTCTTGCCTAACCAGCGCACAAAACCAAAGCACTCATCAACTCATCATGTATGCATCAAAAAAGGGTTTTTTTTATCAGAATGGTGATTCGGCGCCACTGGCTTTGATCGTGAAATATTTTTGAAAAATCTACTAAAAAGAATTCTTGATGAGAGGAACAACAAGGGATTATCTTGATCAAAATTTTGGCGTGAACATTTAACTGCACCAGCATCATCTTTATTCCTCTAGCATCACATGAAAAAAGCCATTTTGACGCCATTTTGGAATAAGAAGAGAAAGATAAAACTATAAAATTTTTCAGTGGTACATGGAATGCGAATAAAACATACGAAAACGATTGCACTAGCAATTTACCTCAAACCATTCCAGATCAAGCACAGGGCCGCCAACGTTCTGTTGAGCTTTCGCTTCACACTGACCTGTCTCGCTCACTTGCCATACTCGAATCACCGAATCCCAGCTACCTGATACCAGAAATATCGGTTGACCAGCTATTGTCGGATTAAACTTCAACGCTTGTACCGTATCATCTGGGGGTGAAGGCACCTCAACACAAGAATTTACAAATCCATTATACAAACATGAGCAATCGTGGAAATTGAATAGATCGAATGATCAAAATTTTTAAAATTTTTTTGAAAAGCAGAAGTGCAGGACATACAGTGCCGACGACGACCATTTGATTGGATGCCAAATCCCATAGGCGCACTTGCTTATCGGCACTCGCGATGAAGATCTTTGTCCCATCCTTAAAGAAAGGCTCAACTGGAGAACGTAAATAAACTTCTTCACCATTTGTGCAAACATGCATTTGGAAAGCAACTGAATTTAAATAAAACAAGATTAGAAAAAAAATGCCACGAGCAACTTTTCTACACCTTTTGAATTTTTCTGGGAGAGAGACAGCACCGGGAGGATGGATGGAAGAGGAACGGGAAGGAGGAAGGATAAAAAAGTGATAGAGGCAGAAAGAGAACGGGGGATGGGTGGACGAGGAACGGGAAGGAAGATGGAAAAGCCTGATAGAAGCAGAAAGAGAAAACGACTATGAAATATATCAAAAGCGACAAACGAATATCAAAAGAAAACTTGGGCGCGATACAAAACTGCAACAATGCACATCCATGGCAATCACAATCGCACATTTCGCGCGTCTAATAAAATTAACAAATAAATTCGGAGGATACTTGGTTCGCAATAAGCGAATTCATAAGTGAAAATGAGAAGCAGAAATTTTACGAAATATTGGACGTGTTTAGCTGTATTCACAGAAACAACAAACAACTCTTGCCTAACCAGCGCACAAAACCAAAGCACTCATCAACTCATCATGTATGCATCAAAAAAGGGTTTTTTTTATCAGAATGGTGATTCGGCGCCACTGGCTTTGATCGTGAAATATTTTTGAAAAATCTACTAAAAAGAATTCTTGATGAGAGGAACAACAAGGGATTATCTTGATCAAAATTTTGGCGTGAACATTTAACTGCACCAGCATCATCTTTATTCCTCTAGCATCACATGAAAAAAGCCATTTTGACGTCATTTTGGAATAAGAAGAGAAAGATAAAACTATAAAATTTTTCAGTGGTACATGGAATGCGAATAAAACATACGAAAACGATTGCACTAGCAATTTACCTCAAACCATTCCAGATCAAGCACAGGGCCGCCAACGTTCTGTTGAGCTTTCGCTTCACACTGACCTGTCTCGCTCACTTGCCATACTCGAATCACCGAATCCCAGCTACCTGATACCAGAAATATCGGTTGACCAGCTATTGTCGGATTAAACTTCAACGCTTGTACCGTATCATCTGGGGGTGAAGGCACCTCAACACAAGAATTTACAAATCCATTATACAAACATGAGCAATCGTGGAAATTGAATAGATCGAATGATCAAAATTTTTAAAATTTTTTTGTCATAGCTTTCCCCTCTGCCAGCCAAATAGAGAACCACGCAAAAGCTAGAACGGAGTAAAAAGCAGACATACCCGGGTATTTTACGCAAAATAGAACCTTGCAACCGAATGGGGAGAGCATACTGACAAGAAGTGGGACAGCTAAAAACCATCCTCTCTCAGCTAATCTGAGTTGGCGAGTTATGCTGCACCGAATAGTGCAAACTTTTACGATGCGGTGCGATATTGATCAGCTGAGATCGATAAGGTTGAAAAACTTTACAAAAGCGCAACGCGTAACCGCAGGGCTACTAAGCCATCGCCCACTGCTTCGTAAGGATCACCCGGAAACTGAATGCTTTTCTGAAATTCTGTTAAATGACCTCTTAAGTGAGCCAAGAGCCATCAGTCGCTCCATCATTAGGCGCATAAATGGCCTCCCGCTTATAATTTCACAATAATATTTTTAGGGCAAATCTGCTTTCAGACTGAATCTTAACGGTCCAAAGCCTTCGTACGCTGAAAAAAGAAACACAACTAAAACTGTACCATCTCATGTCAAAAAGCGTTTCGTGATGACATGATAGGTCGTTTGTGTTTGCACATTTAATATTCGCAGTTTCAGAAAATTTGCGCGATAATGAATAGAGGTGATTTGGTTCATTTTAGAAAACAAATGCATTACGAGCGTTGAAGAAAGGAGGAGGGGCTTAAACTATTTAATGCTTATACCGCATGACAACTGGACCCCGTCTGATGAAGCAGAGTATGAATGCAACAAAATTAAAAAGTTATCCCCAGCAAGTAACTGTTACGAAAAAGAACAGGCAGCACCAGTCAACGTCTAACACTCTGTTCAATCGAACGGTTATGCGCTAAGAGTTGTTCACTGTTCGTGGCCACAATTTAAATTTTTAATTACGTTTAGAAAGATCAAGAAGGGTCTGTTATAGAAATCACCGAGAAATGGCACCTCGACATCGTGAAGTGGATTTTGCGTTGAGGTTGGCGATGAAAAGATGTTCGTTGGCCTTGCACCGAATGCACCACTTGAACCGAACATCCTTAAGGCACAGAACGTGAGCTTACATATATTAGAAATACGCGTAAAGCCGTAAAACAAGCAAAGAAAGAAAAAAAAGTGAGCACGTTTGCTACGCAGATGGCACGATACGCATCTTCGCAGTTTCGCTCATCGGATCAATGGGTTGCGTAAACTGCCCATAACTAATAACCGACCAGCTCTACAGACTCTATTGCCATGCTTCTTTCTTTCATATGTTTTGTGACGTTGAGCTCTTCAACTATGCAAAATCTTAGGAAATTTAGAACCTGCAATCCCCAAGTTTAGATGAGGTTTTGCGATATTTTATCGCCATACAAAAATGTCTTGCCAAACGATGGGGTTTTTGCCAAACTGTGAAACATCATACTGAGAAGCGTCAATGAACTGTGCGAACACTGGCAAGGCTATCATCTCAACTGACCTTCCCCTGCTACTGGACTGCTTCATATGCAGGGGTGGGACGAAGATGCATTTAACTCAGTCACATGAAACAATGGCTGCTAGCGCCAAGTTTTCCTTACCCCTCCCACTACCAATTTAACGTTTCTCCCAAGTAAATGACCACTTATAAAACGAATCCTTTTTCCTCAGAAACACAAAACTAAGAGATGAACGATTAAAGCGCAATCGAGCGACGTTATAAGCGATTTGAAGTTGCAACTCTCGTCAAGTCCAACAGCGATACGTGCTAGCGTTCGCGTTATCGTAAGCCGTAGTTGCGTGATCACAGACGCATGAGCAATCGTTTTTACGCAATGGGAAATCTGTTTCATTCGATGCGATAGGGGCCTGATTGGATTCGAGTGGGAAGAGAGGGGAGCGCATCGTGATCATGGAAAACTCCAGCTTCAGTTGCTCACTCTGATAGTCGATTCTAAATCCGCATAGCCCCGGACGGGAAGCTGTGACAGTATGCTGTGCACTGTGCAGAATTTGCAAGCCTACTGCAACGCCTAGGTTCCCGACGTTCTCTTGACTCAAATAAAAAGCGAACATTGCATGAGGATATTGCGGAATCCGTTTTGCAGTCTTTAACAAAGATCAAAATTTAAGCGGTAATCTAGTCACCATACATCAGATATATCTTAAGGTCGGTTTCGTGATCGGCTTGGGTACTGTGTGCATGGAATCAGCAGCAACAAAAGAGACAATTCGGCGCTCTTCCTCCGGTCTACTGTAAAAGTAATGTATCACACCTTTCACGGAATTCATATGAGCTTCTATGGCACTTAGGTTACTACCATTACTAAACATGCTATCGTTTGCATAATACGATAATGCCATTCGCCATGAGATCGCTTCATTGCGTAGTAATCGGGCCGTGCTGTCGTAAAAATATTTTTTGCGGAAGGCAACGCAAATGAAGTGTTTTTGAATATTCTTAGCGGGTTGGACTGCACAAAGGGAGAAAGTGCTTTAACGAAACTTGGGGGTACTACCCAAAGATGGGACGAGAGCAGACAATTTGTTAGTTGCAATAATATCTCCAAGCAATTTTATTATAACGTATGCAATGTGAAATGAGCAAACGCAAGCGCTTTCGTTCAAAGTTTCGATGAGTGCAGATGCTAATGGAGGCTAGTATAGGTTTTTTTCCGCTCAAATGCCAAATATCATAAACTGAGATCTGGAATAGCATGTCGTCTAAGCGAAAGAAGTACTCATGGTTGAAGTTACACATGACAAACAAGACGTTTAGCCTGCGAAATGTCCATTTACCAACCTATCGACCAGTTCTTGAAAACAAAACGATTATTTTGTGCGATATGCGTAAATTGACGGGAGGTCATATAGTAGATGTGAACTGTAAGCTGAATTGGTCATAAATTGATCGTAGTTTAGCACGGAATTAAAAGTTTCTTCCAAGGCCAAAGGTACAGGTTCAAATTACCGAGCTTTCCGAAGCCTTTGCACAGGCATATCCATCAGTCCGAAATGGGCTCTGTGCAGAGAAATCTTTGATACTCGTAAACTGGCAGCAACATTTTATTCTGTGTTCCCTTATTTTTGTGTTGTTTCCCAAATGTCCTCCTTTGTTAGTCTCAACAAACATTAACAGTGCTTATTCAGTCTAGTGTTGTCTCCTTTCCCCTATCAGACTTGAGCATATGGATATTGCAGCTGCAACGAAGGCTTATGCAAAAAAACGTGTACAGATTCATTCAGCGTTAGAACGGCATCTTCAACCCTTTGGTAAGGTGAAGAACCTCTATATACCAAACAACGTTATGATGGCCGAATAAAAAGAAATGAAGCGGGAAGAGGTGGAAGTGGAGGTGGGGAGGGGGGAGGGTAGGGTAAGAGAGTGGGAGGAGAGGAATTCAACGGAAAACGGGGAGAGGTTGAGGAGGCAACAGCTAAAAGTGGGGCATGGAGATGTTTCGTGAAGCATTCTGGTGCTCCGCTGAGATTTTCGCCGAAAGTGCCCTCCAGTTAATGGCAATGGGCCTTCGTTTCGGTATTTTTCGTTACTGTTGGTCTGTTGTCACCTGACGTAGACAGGAAATCCTGAACTGTTGTGGGTTCTCCTGACTCTGTCGAAGATGTATAGCAGTGTCTGCTGGCCACTGTGACTGCTTCCTTTCAATTCCCATGGGATTCCCTCTCATCACAACACTGGGCTGATGTTAAGCGCTTGAGGTCAGTCCACGCTGCTTAACGATGTCAAACAAATCTTTGAGGCCCTCACTTTTAACCGTGTGCTCGAACACTGTAGTCTTACCACGTTGTGTTTGAGGCACACCGCAGACGTCCACTCAGATTTGGTTAAAGGATATCCTCTTATTTCTCGCCGCATAACTGTTCACTTTGTCATCACCTTCGTTTCACACTTTTGTCTTCGTATTTGACACACAAACGCTTTTGGATATTACAAATTGTTCATTTTATTCATTCAAAAGTTGAAATCTCAGCCAAAATCGCTAACCTATCAAGGACTGCCAAAAGAAAATAGAGAGGCAGGAGTATTAGACGGATAATGGTGCAGCCAACCCAAAACGGAGGAGGGAACAGGGTTAAAAAACGTGGAACTTTGGGGAAAAATAAAAATATAAATTCAGTGATACAAGTGAAATATATTTTTACTAATTTGCGAGTGCCTATTGCTAACTGTAATCGCAAGCATTTTCTCACTGTAAAAGTAAAAACACGCGATTAAAATGAAACAAAATTCGTTCTAAGTCAAGACCAATGGCAAGAGTCGCAATCGCCATCGCCTTCTACCCCCCCTCCCCCCTTCCCCCCTGCGGTCCTCGAATGGCTAAAATCCTTTTACTTGGCTGACATCAAAACCGCCAACGTTGGACGTACTAGTATTCGAGAAGAGTTCAGATTCTCCAGTTGTTGCAGGACATTTTTCACAACAATTTCATTGTCAATGCACCAGTAAGAACAATATAATGTGCCTATTCGTTTCAGTACATGTTCCAAAATCCAAACGCAAATGCAAATTATGAACGCATAACGATTGTGTAGCAAAACAAATTTTACTATCGATAAATAAGTACATTCAATGACCAAAGCAGCATATTATATCATATAAATGAACATCTACAAATAATAAAAGAGATACACAAAAACTCAAAAAAAAAACGATGGTATAAGGCACGCATAGAGGGCATTTAAGGCATTTGAGATGTGCTGAAACATTGGTGGGCGCCCATACCATATGGTTGGCTCGACGGAGGCCAATCGGCGAATCATATTTCCAAACAAATGTAATATATTCTCAACGTAGAATGAAGGTGACGAATTTTCGTCAAAATCAAACTTTTTCTCTCTCTGTTTCGTTTCATTTCGGTAATATATTCAGTTCGTTGCTGTTATGAGGCTATTTCTTCTTCGATAAGAGATATTAGCTTATGGAAAAGTAATTACATTTTCATTTACTAACTATTTTGTATAACTTCTCAAATAAAATAACATCAACAATTTACTTCTATCAAAAGTTTGCTTCTATTGAATAAAATTTTTTTTTACAAAACATTTTCTTTTACAAAATTTTACAAAACATCATTCAGTGAATAAAATTTATTGGCCTAATCATCACTAATGAGACCATTACTCTTCGAAATCATTACCAAAAATAAGTAAATAAAAGGAATTTCTCTGAATTTGTTGTTTCTGCTATGAATGAAAACGACTAAATCAGAATATCGAGTAATTTTTAATGCTTAAACCCATTGCCGAAAATTTTCCCGTCTGGACGTTTATGTTAAATCAAAAAAAAAAAATTATCTGAGTAAATAAATGAGAGAAGGGCTGAATTAATCGAAATTTAAGACATATAAACGAAAACAGAAATAACAGCGCTCTTTCAAAACGCTTAATTATCAATTGTGTCCTTGTATAGCAACTGCTTAAACACTGTTGGGATATTTGTTTAGAATGACAAATACTGAAAACAACATTATCCCCGTATATATAAAGTTGGTGACCAACGACCATATCAATTAGTGATAGCAGAAACAAAACGAAACAGTGACCCTTCAGAAGCCATTTCATATAGTACGCAAATGTGCCCAAATCAGAGCATTATAGTTATGAGTTCTATGGTGAGCCACTGCGTGCGTCATCGATGCTGACCATGGTCATCAATTTGGTATGTAACTTCATTGCTATGCTCACCATTAAATCTCATACTCTGAAGCAGCAACTTTCAAATTCATGAAGCACTTCCCATACTTTTGCACTATCGCTGCAATATTGCAATAATCTCTGTGAATTCCAATTCAAAGCCCTCTGTTTATAAGGCTTAGTCAGTGACCAGTAAAGACATGTCCATCTCTTTCTGTCTTTTCACTCTGCTTTCAATAGAGCGAAATGGCATCTACATTCGTAGCTAAACGACTAAGCAAGAGAGCATGAGATCACCGAAGAATCACTGCAAATTTTGCAGACAGCCGAGATTTGGGATTAAATCCGTGCGAACATTGACATAATTGCTGCTGTTTCTTCTGAAGGGAAAAGGAGAACTCAACCGGGATTTTAAAAATTTCAGTTAGGAATGACTTCAAAAGGATTGCTAAATTTTTATGAATTCATTCGAGAAATTGCCTTTTTCGGCAATGACAAAATGAAGAAACGATCTTGCCAAAGTGAAGTTTTCGATACTGTTCTCTTACAATTCCACTCTTCTCTAATCAAATGCAGAAAACAAGTGAGTAAATCCTATACATGCTAGAAGGCGATCCAAATCACACTTTGGCTTCCTCTATATAAAATTTTTGCCTGTCAACGTTTTCAGTTTAAATTTTGCATCCCTTCATTTCTGAACCAAATTATGTGGGTAACAATTTTTAGGTCAAAAGAAACCTAAATTATGGCATAAATCACCAAAAAAAGATCGCAAGTGATGAGGTCGAAAACAGCACCGGGAATTCCATGTTTTCAAACAAGTTTTCGTGAAATTTTTTAAGAAAAACTCAATTCTTCGCTGTATTTTTCGATTAGCGGTTATGGATGACTCCTCAAAAATCCTAAAATTAGAAGGAGGGGGAAAGGATACAAATATTATTTGAGAAGCTCCATCTAAACAAACTGGTCCACAAAATTTTACATACATCTTTCATCGATTTGCTGCCTTCATAAAAGATTTATTGGAGAAAAAGTGTCCGTTAAAGTAAAAGTGCAAAAAATAAATCTATGAGGCGCAAAATAAGCAATAACGGTATTCTCAGAGTTGGAAGCATAGTTAACAAATGCTCCTCCCTCTCAGCGACCCACATCAACAACGTCAATGCTCCTTTTAATGCTTCATTAAGCTCTCGCCTTTGGCCAGTGTTCGTAGAACGCTCAGCGTATATTGCTTATCACAGCCCATCTTATAAAATGGTCCTGAGAGAATTTAAGGAGTTGCCGCAACGCAACGAGAAAATCCACTGCTCACATCTTGCGTACGCTTCTTGTCCAATGGCTGAAATTCTTCAGTGTGCTAATCTCCTCTAATTACCGCATCGAGCAATAAAATCCTAACCAAGAAAGTGACCGAAAAGGTGCTTAAACACCGAAGAGTGTTATAAACTGGAAATTAAGGCACCTCACATTGTTCATAGCCTGATTTCTCGATTATACTAAAAGTATGCGATAATTAAATGTAAATAGCACATCGATAGTTTTGAACCAAAATGCAATGTTTCTTTTGCAAGGGAAAAAAAAAACTGCTACTCTCTTGCCATATAAATTGGAGATATCCAAGAACGGTGATCAAAATAATCCCTTTGGTCAGATAGATTTTTTGTTGCAAAATTTGTATAATGAGGCACCCCAACTAAGCTTCAAGCAAAATCATGGAATTCCTTAAAGTGTTTTGAAGTCTCTCAAACTCTTGATAAAATTTACGCTCTAAAGTGCCAAATTTTCTTTTAAAATACTACTCAATTTTTAACGCCAAACCATTTCAGATAAAAGAGATTGCTTACCTCGGATAAATGACTTGTAGCCGATAGGTTACTCGAACAACGTTTATGCATCTTCTTACCATTGACGTGGGAAAGTTGAGTATGTGAAATTCGATGCACTTGAAGAGTTCGTGATTGGCAAAAACCTTTTTGGCAGATATCACATTTGAACGGCTTCTCCTTCGAGTGAATAAACCTGGACTTGTCAAAGATTATTGGAAGAAGATAGAAAACATACACAGAGATGATAACAAAGAAGGAAAAGAGAAAGGGGATATAACGAAACGGAGTTACTATAAATGGACTTTATAAGCAGGAATATCGATCTATAGACGTGTTTTATAGGTCGTTGTGAATGTGAATTGAACATTCCTCGATAAGAAACAACTTGGGGATCACTACAAACAGAGCATTGGAGGTGATTTATTTGGATAGGAGTGGTGAAGACGTGTGTGGGATAATGGACGGAATACAACAGAAATAAAAACACGAATATACAAAAAAGACAAAAGTGCGATTACTTTTTGAAAGTTCGTGATTGGCAAAAACCTTTTTGGCAGATATCACATTTGAACGGCTTCTCCTTCGAGTGAATAAACCTGGACTTGTCAAAGATTATTGGAAGAAGATAGAAAACATACACAGAGATGATAACAAAGAAGGAAAAGAGAAAGGGGATATAACGAAACGGAGTTACTATAAATGGACTTTATAAGCAGGAATATCGATCTATAGACGTGTTTTATAGGTCGTTGTGAATGTGAATTGAACATTCCTCGATAAGAAACAACTTGGGGATCACTACAAACAGAGCATTGGAGGTGATTTATTTGGATAGGCGTGGTCGTGTGTGGGATAATGGATGGAATACAACAGAAATAAAAACACGAATATACAAAAAAGACAAAAGTGCGATTACTTTTTGAAAGGAATACATTTTACTGCGGCGCTACATTTAGAAGCGAAATACTTCAGGCCGACTGACCTGTGATCTCTGAGATGATCCTGACGACGGAACGCTTTTCCACAAATATCGCAATCATATGGCCGTTCATCTGTGTGCGTGCGTTCATGTATCAATAAATTATAAGATTTTGTGAAATGTCGATTGCAAAATTTGCATATAAACTCCTTTTTGGGTCGTGATGCTCGACCACCACCTCGCTTTGGTAGCATGAACCTGAAACAACGCTCGCTAACTATTTGACACTTTTGATTAGTATCTACCGGTTTATGTCATTAGTTTGTAAACGTTTTGTGTGCACTGAAACGCGTATAGCTCTCGCCTTTAGTTGATCATATGCTGAAATCAGTTACAGAAGACAATTATAACGCGGATTCAAAACATCGCACTTATCAACGATCTGATGCAGGATTTGTAGATTTTCGGAAAGTGAAGAAAACTGAAACGAATGAACGTAATAGTAACAAGATAGTAACAAGTAACAAGCTGAGGAATGAAAGGTGCGGCTTCACTGCGATCTGAGCTCATCTGATGTTGGCTTTGTCGTGATCTCTTGTAAAATGCACTTAATGAATGAAAACTATGAAATTCATTCACTCTGTCCAGAAGAGTTAGCTACGTAGTTCGGCCGAAGGAACTTCGGAGCGAAACATTTTTCGGACACAAAATATTCTTCCCACAATCTTAAATCTTTTCGTTAAATTTTCCATAAAAGTTGCTGTTATCAGTGAACTGAAATAATCGTTTCGATCTGCATTTTCTTTCTATTCCATTTTCTTTAACTCTAATTTGTCTTCTAGAAGGTCTCAACCTTCTGTTAATTTGTTTTTAAGGATCTTCGCAATTTTGTAACCAGCAAATTTTAATATAGCAACGTCATTCATCTGATGTTGGCTTTGTCGTGATCTCTTGTAAAATGCACTTAATGAATGAAAACTATGAAATTCATTCACTCTGTCCAGAAGAGTTAGCTACGTAGTTCGGCCGAAGGAACTTCGGAGCGAAACATTTTTCGGACACAAAATATTCTTCCCACAATCTTAAATCTTTTCGTTAAATTTTCCATAAAAGTTGCTGTTATCAGTGAACTGAAATAATTGTTTCGATCTGCATTTTCTTTCGATTCCATTTTCTTTAACTCTAATTTGTCTTCTAGAATACTACGGGTCTCAACCTTCTGTTAATTTGTTTTTAAGGATCTTCGCAATTTTGTAACCAGCAAATTTTAATATAGCAACGTCATGTGTACCTGCATGTCGGCCTTTCTGTTCGATAGTTTACAGCCACGAAGCACTGAAGCTAGAGTTGTGAAATTTTGTATATCGCATTTGCAACCTAAAGTCCACCACCACCTGCACACACTTTCAAACATCTTGTCAACTACGAGGAAGATGCACCTCCTTAAATGGGCTTGAAATTTTAGAGATATTTTTAGCCGGCCGAATTGCATTTCCGATTGGTCGGGTAGTAGAGAAACGAACCTTCAATGGAAGATACGAACGGGCGGTCGGGTTGTTAAAATTTGAATTTCTTTTTTCATTTATAAGCAGTTTGTGAAACCAGCCACTTGCTTCAATCTTAAACTCCTTCAGTCAATCTTTTGACGCCACAAATTGCGACGATTTGCTGCTCACTTTATTGCTTTGCTTACACTCTTATCTTTTCGCCTTTTCTTCCTTCAACTTAGTGCAATCCTTACTTTCCTTTAATCATTCCTTCTCTAAAATTACTGTCGCATAATATAAGTCGCGTACGAGGCGTAATACCTTCATTTCCTAATTTCTTTTATTCATTTATGTCAAACACAGCGAATGAATAATGAAGGATTCCAATCAGTACTGCTCGGTGATCGCTGAAAGATCGCTCCTTACGCGCACCGTTGTCCATTCATGCAACAATGTCTCAAATTATAACAATGAACGTTATCGAAGACATAAGGACACAGCTAAGAAAGTGTACACGATACGGTAGCTCATAAGAAGCACTTCTTACCATGGTTTACTGTAGGCAGCTAGTGAGAACGCAGATGTTGTACTGGGAACAATACGTGTGACAGCCCTCTCGCTTGTAGTCGCCTCTAGTTGCATCTAAAAATTAACTGAAATAATGAGCGAGAGAGGGACAGAGGAGACGAAGGAGGCTTCATTGCAGCGTTTTAATCAAATTCAGTCAGAAATGAATGCTATATTATACTCTCAAAGAAACTAATCCAAACTTATAACAGATTGAAGAACTCTTGTACCTACTCTTATCGTAAGCATTTGTGCGTCTTTCATTGCTGCTGGTCAGTCATTCGTTTTGTACAAGGCTTAAGCGGCTTCAGTGTGAAACTCAATGGCCTCCAATCCTGAGCTTTAACAACATTACCTTCTACTTGGGAACGTTCGAAGAGGACATCCAGGACCCAACGGCTCTCAAGCCCAATCTCCACACCTCCCCCACAACTTATCCGAAGCAACGCTACTGCTTCGAAATTAAATAAAAAATCGTTTGGACAGCTTTTGCAATGACTGACGCCATTCAAAAGTCTTTCATTTCCGTTCTTTCATCAACTAGCGGTTGACCAGTAAAGCAAAATAATGAAAAATAATTCAATTGTTGTCTGATGCTGAGCTTCGATAACAGATCACCACTTTAAGATTAAGTAAAGTAAGTTGACTATGCTAGGTTTTAGGAATGAATGGTACGGCAATCTCAAAAGTCGAACAGAACGAATGAAATAATCAACCTTTTGCTCATTTTCGATACTTTTCGCCAACTGTGTGAAGTCGAATTTTGGCTGAGAGCTGGAACTCGGAGAGCCACAGTGTTGAGCTGGCGCATGTTCGGGTGACGATCGCGTATTGTTTTCCACTGATGTTGTCGCCAAGCCGCTCATCTCCTTCATCCTCTGCAACAAAACGACAGAGTTGCACCATGAAACGCTTAGTGTCGTTTTCTAAAAAAAAAAATGCTTAGATGGGCGCGATTCCCAATTGAACAGCAACGATTTTCGAGGACCAAAATATCGCAGTAAGGTTTCATCAGTTAATAATGTCAATGCCATTTAATCAAAGAACACATTACGAGCTTCACCTCGACCGGTAATTTAGTCCAGTGCGGCAATCAACGAAAAGCTCGTCAGGGGAGTGGGAGAAAAGGGAGTTGGGTCAGAGGAGAATTTTGTAAAATGTACATAAAAAGATTCTTGTTCATTATACTCCGCTTGATTTGTAGTGCATGAAAATCAGAATGTAAGGAGATTTTAATAGCATAAAATAGTAAGGGTTTGTAATAGTTATGGGTTTTTCTTGCTTGCTATATGAGTTTGCCTGATTTGTCACGAGTGGAGAACTGCGATACTTTTTAAGACTAAGGAAGACAAAGACATTCTACATTCGCCCTTGTCTGCTATGGTCAGCTGTTTGACAGATCTGCGTATCCTCGTCATAGGTAGGTTTACTATTTTTATTACCCAAGCGGAAATATGCGCTAAACGCAACCAACATATTTGTAACAGTAGATTATCTGTAAATGAAAATAATTACCTGTGCATGTATAGTCTGAACAACCATTTGCTGATACATTTGTTGGCAATATCTGAGCCACTGTTGGGTGGTTACTGCATTGGGGAAGATGGTGGGCGTTGCTGCAGAGTTGGCTGGCAAGAAGGGCGACACAAGCGGAGCCCGAAGCAGGAAAGGCACATGATTAGGTTGCATCAATGACTGTGGTCGATTGAACGGTGACGCTTCGATCATAGAGATATAAGCTGTTTGTGCGCGGAGATGAGCCAACAACGGTACGATTCCTGCAGTAACATTCAAAGAGATGAGATGCACTTACGGGAGGGTCCACACTGCGAACACAAGCGATAATCGCGTTCTACGTAAACTTTTAATTGAGGAAAACACTAAAAGGGGTCAAGTCTAACTTCAGTACGGGTCAGAGAGGCCACATCAGACCGTTTCTCCTCCCATATCTGTGTCGATAGACCCATATTCAAAAAATCACATTGCTAAAGTTTATTGGTAAACGCATGAGTTCCAATACGACAACAAAGAAACCATTTGATTTTCGCACAGTATGCGAGTGAATTGCGTCCAGCTCATGATTTTCTTTCAACAGTCGTCAAGGAGAGTAGCATAAGTTTATTGGTACTAAAATAAAGCGTTTTATTTCAGTAGTCGAAGACTCCAATATCCAGCGCTTATTGGCTGCGGTCCTACTCCATCGCGTTGTCCAGGTGTTGGCGTACGTAAGTGATAATTTCGTTTAGCAATTCACGTTATTTACACCGGCGATCAAAATGTCTTCAACACGAATACATGTACTGGAAAAAGTTCTTAAGCTACTGCAGTGGGCCGGGAAGAACGAGTTCGACGGTGCCAAATGGGGTTATGGGCGTTCGATGAGGAAGCTAACAATATGCTATAAACTACAAATTAATTACGCGACGGTACATCATCGCTTTTGCATTTCTCACAATTCGGTGAAAACGTGTTTGTGATGTGGGAGGCATATTTTGAGAAAAAGGAAAACTTTTGTGATGTGGGCATACTTTAGAAAAATCTAAGAGAGAAGAACGAAAAAACATCATAAAATGAAATTTCCTTCATCACTTACGCCATCTTAGCTGCCGTGAATGCGAAATTTAGGGGTTTCGACGACGAGAGAAGTTTAGAAGAGACAACAGTTCTCATTTTCTGAACATCCTCTGCGAATTTTGATGGATATTTTGTTATTTAGAAGCCAAGAAGTAAACTGCAGCTCAAGCGAAATATGAGTGACAACATATACTTGCATCTCCCATATGAAGGCACATATTTGTTTTCAGCAATGCAGTTAATGACCACTGACAATGCTTTTGGAGTTTACGATATTTTCGTGTCAATTCAAGACAACTATGAAAATACAATACGGTGGAATTCGCTGAACTGAAACTATGCAATGACATTCTTTTACAGACTAGATTAATTTCTAACTGTTTAAAGGTCTAAGCGGATAACAAAAAACAACCAATTACAAATAAAATCGTTCGCGTCGACAAGGCAGATGGAACGGAAAGATGTTTCGTTCTACTTGAATATATAAGAGTACTCAAGAAAAGCTTTAGTGCTTCACAAGTGCCCATGCTGGAAACCTGCGATTAAACTGTCGTCACACTTTACAACTTGCCATGATGTTCACTAACAGTTTAGTAGCTGTAGTTCATTCAACGGTAACCTCATTTTCAACTTCCAGTTCAACTTCCACGCGTTAGATCTCTTAATAGTTTAGTTTTTCCGCTTGTACTCGCTCGTCACCACCGCATTTTTGAAAAAGTAGACATAAAATCAGCGCATATACCCAAACTGAAGTCGAACGCCGTAGCGCTCATTTTGAAACGGAGTAGATGGGCATCAACGAAAGCAAATGTACATCCTTTTCTCTCCTCCATCCCCCCGACCATACCTTTCCCCGAAACCCCCTCCATCGACCGAAACGTTCCGGCAACACAATTATAAGGCTATGCACCGACTCATCCACGACATATCCGTATGAGAAAAACAGTGGGAATGCGCGCCATGAGGTTGGCTTGGTATGCGCCTCGGCGATCGTTCTCATCAGATGAGCCGACTTCATAAATGAGCCATCAGCTGATCGAAATATCTTAACTGGTCCGATTATAAAGATAACAGATCATGTCCGATATCGACTTAGAGAAATCCAATCTTTTCTTTTCTTGAGAAAACATCTAGGTTAATATCTCTGTGCTGACCAAGAACACGGTTCTTGACCACGAGTTAGTCGATCGAAGGATCCTGGCGATAAACGCCTCCTTCTTAAGTCACCTTCACTCTGGACGAAATCAATTTCTAAATAAACAACTGCTTCATAACCACGAATAGAAAATTAGGTTTATGGTGCTCGTGCAATATGATAGAGATCGTTAGCAGACACAGAAAATTTTACCAATCGTTAGCATTAGTGAAACAGCAGCAACTTTTCGAAGCATTGAGCACGGCCTGGTTCCCTATCGGAGTCATTAAGTAATTTGGTAGGTGATGCCAAATCAAGTACAGAACGTAACACTAACACTGTCTAGTTATATGTAAAGCACAGTCCCATGCGCGATACATGTTTGAATAAGCACCCAAATAAAACTGGCCTCCTCTACACAAGCATATCGCCCACACCTTGTGCGTATTCCATTTGCCGTGATCATTGGCGATTTTTGAGAGGGAGCGATTGATGAGGAACAGAGAGTACAGCAAAGTCTACTGAGAACACTAAAGTTTAAGAGGGCATAGTAAAAAGTTAACTGAAAAAGAAGAGCTGTCGATTCGAGTTTTATGGCAAATTGAACAATACGGTTGTCGGCAGCAATGGACTTTAGCGATTTTGGTGACGCTTTCAAGCGTTTGAACGCATTCACTCTATGATCGTGCTGATAGCTGTTTCTTGCGGTGTCTAAGCAAAACGCAAAACGCACAGCACACCTCTGCGGTCCGTTCTCATCGACGGTGCGCTTCAACGACACGCACACTGTCAACAAGGAATGTGTGTGTGTGTGTGTGTGTGTGTATGTATGTGTGTGTCTATGCACAAGACGAGCCACCCACCCGACTTGGTGGCTTCTCGTGCTGCTGCTAGTGCATTTTTTTTTCTTCAGCATGTGCGTGCTCTCCTCTGACTTCGGGTCGTGAAAATAGGCTTGTTTAGTAAGTAAACGCTAATCGTAACAAAAATTGCTAATGTAAATTGCTAATAAATATTCCGACATTAGGAATGCGCAACCATCGTCAGTAACGCAAAAACATATTTCTTCTTTGTTAAAATAAGTGGCGTTTGCCATGATCATCCAACACAGTTAAAACGCATAACCGAAATGATGAACTGCTCCTCCTTATCAATGAAGTCAACTGATGAAATCCTTTACTTCTGATCACCTTATGCAGGGAAATTCACAACCCCGATGGTTTGTTGATACATCTTTGGATGATAAATGGGAGGCGTACAAAGCGAGAATTGCAGCAATTAAATGCAGCGCTTCCTTTGTGCGACGCAAGAGCGAAGAAGTAGTTTTCGTTTAAGGCGCGTGTCATACGCAAAAAAACAGGACGCGCGCTTTGCGTCTTCGACTCTACACTTCCAAAGATATATATATATATATATATGCCTTTATTTTTTGCGTGAATGACATAACAAAATCGAAGCTGGTGAACCTCATAGGAGATCTGAAGAGTAAACATACACGCTGGAAACACGAAGAGCACAATAAAGATAAACTGTGGAACCATTTATAAATATGATTAAGCCCAACATTTATTAATAACAAAAAGATGCTCACAACAATAAAACTTATCATTTTTATCATTGGGCAGCTACTACAATTACGCTATATAGTTGGGTCAGATAAACTTCCAGAAAACCACCATCATGATGTCGCAAACCTATTGGCAGACCGCCGCAACCTAAAGAATAGAGCAGCATCCTAACAGTCTGTGACAGCTTAAGTATATTCCGAAATCTTCGCTTAATTCTTCAGCACATATCATACTTCTGTTAAAGATGAAAACCACATTTCAAAAGGCTGGACTTCAACTATTCCAGATGAAACGATTTACACAACAAAAGAAAGCCTAAAAATGTTTCTATTGTATTTTTGAGATACTCATACAATCGCCTTATGAAATGTAAGATTCCGTTGCAAGTCTTAAAGCGAAATTTCTCGCTCGTGCAACGCAATGCAATATATGATTAAGCCCAACATTTATTAATAACAAAAAGATGCTCACAACAATAAAACTTATCATTTTTATCATTGGGCAGCTACTACAATTACGCTATATAGTTGGGTCAGATAAACTTCCAGAAAACCACCATCATGATGTCGCAAACCTATTGGCAGACCGCCGCAACCTAAAGAATAGAGCAGCATCCTAACAGTCTGTGACAGCTTAAGTATATTCCGAAATCTTCGCTTAATTCTTCAGCACATATCATACTTCTGTTAAAGATGAAAACCACATTTCAAAAGTCTGGACTTCAACTATTCCAGATGAAACGATTTACACAACAAAAGAAAGCCTAAAAATGTTTCTATTGTATTTTTGAGATACTCATACAATCGCCTTATGAAATGTAAGATTCCGTTGCAAGTCTTAAAGCGAAATTTCTCGCTCGTGCAACGCAATGCAATGCAATGCAATGCAATTCTCTTTTCTATTCACATTCATAAGATGTGACCTTAAATTATTTCATTGTTAGAACTATGATGAAGAAACAACTTTCTTCGAAGTGCAACATTCAGCTAGGGTACGCAAAAATTTCTCATTTCACTGCAAATCATTAGACATTTGGTTGAAAAAGGGCAACAAATTGATAAGCATGTGGGTGGTAGCTGTAGCTGAGAAAGAGGCGACACTGTGAAAAGAAAGGAAGGAAGCAAAGTCGGTGCCTTTGATCTCGTTTAATGGGCTTACCGATGTTAGCTGATAACAAAAACATTGCACACATTAAACAGCTTCTGATTTGATGGCATGACGCACATAAAAGGCGATGCCGCCCACAGTAATAATCAATTGATAAAACCGTTTCGGCTGCGCCTTAGAACTTCAAGATTAGTCATTGCGAAAGCAACGGATAGCCTCGTTTGTAAATTCATGAAAGCTTCTCGCACACCCCTAACGCGGACTGCTCGCAAACAAACGCCAAAAAAGCGATATTGAACCACGTTAGACGTGGCTTCTTAAAGAGCACAAAAGTCAAAGTTTCAGATTTGAGTGCTTCTAATAACTTCTGATAACATGATAACTTCTGAAATTAGAACACCGAACATCTGTGAAAACGGAGGCCAAAACAACTTTTACATAAGCACATCATACACCCAAGTTCACGTGTGCATTTTATAAACATATAGGTTATGCCAAGGAGACATGAGAAGCCCCGTTGGCAGCTCTTCTAAAAAAATCTTTCGCACTTTAGATTAAGGTGTGCCACAAACATAGATAAAACGCTGGTTTTTTCGTTCAAAAAGCACCCATTTTTTAAAATCAGGCGAACTTTTTCCCTGAAAGTAGAAGCTCGTTTAGCACACTGATAGATTGATGGACAGTGATAGCACTGATGTATACTGACAGAAATACATATATCAAACTGGAGTTCAGCGTATTATTACGACCAAGCTCACGTCACTGAAGTTGCTATGATTCCAGGAAAAAACGTCGAAAAAAGCAAGTCCTATTTAAAACAAAGCACTTCAAGAAAACATACATTCGGAATTGAATTAGAAATGTTATTTGCGTGCACATTCTCAGCGCGTATTAAAAGTATCCTTCCTAAAAATTTCATCTTAGCGCCCTTAATTATCGGACAATCGTCAATTATGATTTCTGGTTTTCAGCCATAGCGACGTTTCGAGCGTAGTTAGTGCACCCGTGATAAGATATCAACATTGGAAGAGGGAGAAATGCATAAAGAAGACAACGGAAAGGAAATATATAGAGGTTAGGAGAAAAGTTCGGCGCACGAAAAAGCGCCTTTCCCCTTTCATTGACCACTGCAATGTGCCTCTCTCTCTTCAGTGCTTAAGGTTACATGCTTTCGACTCCATCTTCTTTGTTTTGATCTCCTTTTGCTCAACAAGGACAATTTTTCTCCACACATTCGAAACACACTTTTGCTGTCAGTTTTAATCCCCATTTTCTCTAGCTACATTTGAGTACTAAATTGGGTAGAAATCGAAAGGCTATGATGAGACACGATTAGTTCCTCAGCATCGGATGCATAATACGCAATGGCGACGTTGTTCTTGTTGGATGTACGGTGAACGAAAGACAACATAAAGCAATCCAGGATTATGCTTTACATTGAGAAGCAGAATTCTGCTGTGGAAACTAGAATAATATGCGTTTCAGATCGCATGAACTTTTAAAAAGCTTAAGAACGGTGCAAACTTCCCAAAAAGAGCTTCCAGAAGTGAAGCGTTCAGAGTTTGACTCTGGCCTGAAGGCAGAAAGGTCTGGTGGGAAAGTAATTATTATAAGCAGCCATAAACCATATGAGGCGGGTCCCGCCACTGACGCAGTTATTAGCATGAAAAATATTACGAGTTTTCTTTTTTGGAAGGAGAAGGGGGGTGCAGGGGTGGGTAAAAGTGAAGAGGGCTTGCGCAGCAAATGCTCTGAAGAAAGTGGTGCAAAGTGAAGTTAGGGATTTTTCAAGAGACGAGAAAAGTATTCAGTAGAACAAGACGCGATCGTTTATATTTCGATATACGCAATTAAAATCTCCGTCGAGGTAACTGCCTCCAGTACAGGCAGAAGATGAGTTGCTTGCCTATTCCGTTGAGAGTTTTCGAGAAGAGACTGTGTACTCGGAATAACAAAAATTATTTTGGGAATCAAGCAGTTTGCATGAAAATCCTAGAATAACAAATATTTAATTATAAAAATAACCAAAACCTGATGGGCCACCTCTTGGCTCAACTACTGACTCGCATCAATGTTACCATTGCCCAAACCTGACTCTGAAATAAACTGCAACTGTCTTAAACACTACAAGTGAGACTGCGCCATCAATACTAAGAAAAAAATTGCCCTTTTGGAGTGCCACAATAATTTCGATTAAGCAGCGCGATCGTTCATTAGCCATTCTTTCTCACATCTCGCGAGAAATTATGCAGTCAAAATGGGTTCTTGTATCGACAGAGTAAGCTAACGCTTGTAACCGCCCACGACACTACTGAAATTACAGACGCTTTCGAGAACTGTAGTATACTCACCCAGCATGGCTCCCACGGAACCGGTTCTTTCAGCACAAGATCGCTGACATCAGCTGCCGCGCATACTACTAGTACTGTAGCTGTGTTGCTAACTTTTGAAGACATTACTAAGCCTGAAGTTACCTATCTAATATGATGAGTTGACTTATCACTCAAAAATGAAAAAGCTACCTAGGTCTCTAAGACGACTATGATAAGTTTCGGTTCTAGTCACTGATTTCGATGTTCTTAATTTAGCACAAATTTCGGCCGCCCTGAAATAGGTGGTACCAAACAAAAAATAATCCATCATTACAGAGACATAGGCCTTGGTTATATTCAACCGATTTTCCACATCAGCAACGTATCCACATCACCATCTGCTCAAATATTCTATTTGAGCAGATGGTGGGTGGGCTAGAAGAAATTAAGATTTGGAGGAATTAAGCAGAGGATATATGAGAGTGAAATTTTGGCAGTGATAAAATGTGCATAAAACCGACAAGACGGACTCTCGTAAAAAGGCGCTGCATACATGAAAAAGGATAATGGCAAAAAACACGACGGCATGCAAATGCGCCGAATAGCAAGATAGTGAATGTGGTTACACGCTGGTATGGAAACTAAATGTGTAATGAAAAAGACGAAGTTTACTGTTACTCAGTGAAATGATCTAACGAGTTATTCAAAAAACTCCGCAAAATACATAAAACTAAAATGCCTAAACAATATCTTCTAATAACCTCCTAGTTGATGGTATTGCTCGATAGCCACTAATGCTTTACGCTTCGCTGAACGACAACGAAACAGAAAACTTGCCGTTTAGCGCTTTTGTTGGCCAACAAGGTGAAACAGTGCGCGTAGAAGCAAACCTGTTGAGAGTCGAGAGCGTTAGATGAGTGCATCTCCAATGGCGCTGCCATTCGGCAAAGGGCACACCGACAACCGTAGCAGAAGCTCGAAGCTGATTGGCTCTCTTCATTTCACGGGTTCCGCCCACTGTGTGCTCTCCGCACTGGCTCTTTTTCTTTCTTGTTTGCCAACATTGCATGAGCAAACTTATGCTCTTAGCCTTTTTAACGCTCACGCTTTGGGTGCGATGGCTTTGGCAGAAAAGCAATCGTTGAAGCGTTATTTATACTTAGGCTCTAAAGTAACATTCGTGAACCCGGAAATTGTTATTTCGGAAAATTTTACATATTTCTCAAAGCGGTTGTTAATCTTTGAAAGTGAAACTTTCCCAACACTCAGACGTTTCCATTATGGGCACCCAGATCATTGAAGCAAAACTACATCCGCTCTTGTTCGGTGCTCTACTTATGAGAAGATACATTAACAAACTTCTATCCGTATTTTGGCTCTAAATATGTGCCCCAAATTGACAACAGAGTGGCAGTCTAACTCCAGTTAAGTGACCATTGAATTGGTCTCGATGCTCGCATGAGCTCTTTTAATCATGAAATCCGTATTCTCATGAGAATTCATGTCAAAACACGTATGCAACTGAAACTATCAACAGTACGACTATTGCAAATAATTAAACGTTGAAAAAAAATGCATGTGGAACTAAGTGGAAATGCACTGGTTCATTTTAATTTGTGCTTGGGCAGAACAGTTCGGTCGAACAAACCGAGATGAGTTCACAAGTTTTCGGAATGCAGCTTTTTCTATAGTTTCTAGATGGTTTGTACTTTTACCCTTGCATTAAGCCAAGCGAATTCGTTATAAATAAGGATGAATAAAAAGAAAGGAAAACAAGAAAGAAGAAGAAGAAGAAAAGAAGAAAAGCACGACCTTAACAATCTTCTAAAAAATTGCTTACAATTTCACGTATATAATCAAAAACTTTAAACGAAAATATTCGCCGGACATACGCATTTCAAACGCGGTGTTCCGGCTTGTTGGCTGCGCTTCATTAAAGTCCCCAGTCGGCTAATTAACAAAATAAGTAATAATTTCTTTAATAATTTTCGCTTTTCCAAACAACTTTGATTTTAATCAATCCGCTACCCCCAGATCAAATTTTCTAACAGATTCTTTTGTCAGCCAGCGATTGGAGCATTTAGGAAAATTCCGATTATCCACGAATAGCGCTCAGTGATCTTCGAAATGCTAAATTCTTATGAACCAAACAAATCGATTCAATAACGAAGCAATACGCTTAGCTGCGGAAAGCGATAATCAATATGTGGAAAAGCATCACAAAATGATGAGTATCGATGAAGCGTGAACAGTTCCTTTTCTGAAGCCCTTCTCTACACCTAATCCTTATCCTTTTGCAGCTCCCATAGGAAAAAAGTACGAGTCGAGTCTAACTTGTTGAAGGGTATCTATGAGCATATTTTGCTAACAAAGATAAAAGTGTTACAATGAAGATATCTGGTGAAAGGAAATGGTAGAACGTTGAGCGGCAGCGTCGGCGACAACGACGACTAAAACATGGCCAAACATATGAATATTCATAACCACAACATGGAACGGTTCTCGAGACGGTCACAGGCAGTAATCTATGCAGTCCATGGGATGCCATGGGCATTTCTAAGTGGCCAAAAATATCTGGAATTTTATGGCTTCACTATAAAATTATGCCATAATAAACTTCTGGATAGCTTTACGAGGGTTTTGTAATCTCATCACTAAAGAGTAAAACGAAGTTGAGAAGGAAAAGCGTATGAGCATATGTGGAGACGATTTCGGAAGAGCGGCAATGACAAAGAAGGTTACGCACTTGCAACACGTGTGCGAGCATATCACACTCATCATATAAACAAATCGCTGTCGACATTCACGTCGGCGGTCTCTTAAAATAACGACACCGTTGCATATTACCACCCATGGTGAATTATAAAATGGCGATCGCCTTTTTGTCTTCATATCAAACCGCTGTGTTACATCACTTTACACTACAATCAGTATCAAATAAGAAACACGCTTGGCCAAACTGCTCGGCCGGTGAAATGTATAGGTGCGTTGTATCGTGCATGCTAACATGACTAGGCACTGAAGCATTTTTTTATCACTTTAGGGCTCGTATATTCGAAAGTGCTAATCAGCAACAAATACAGCTGTTACTTCAGCAATTTTCTTCTTCATCTTCATTAAAAACATTCTTTAATTACAGAGGAAATACTTGAAATAACAGAATTGCTTGTTAGAGCCAAGCAATACCTCTATTATGGATCCTGTGTAAGCGTGCAGTCATTTGCGAGCAAAGCTTTTTGCGTTCCTCAAATCCGCATCATTTCTCTACAACATTTAAACGATATTTCTCTTCGATGCGACCTGATTTTAAAGTGTTGGATTAAAAAAACTATTAATTTCCTTAGAACATCAAATTAATAGCAAATAAGAAATTAATGAGATGTAAAGGAAATTATCTGACTTTCTTGTTGTGTTTATGGCGTATGATCAAATATTTCAGAATCGATTTCACAACGACCTCAAGTCGCGCAGTAGACCGCCGCAATCGTTTTTCCCTATTTTATTATTTGAGCAAAAGGGTATGGCAGAAAGGAGTTGACTTAATCATAAATGACTCTACTTGTGAAAATGTGTGTGCAACACGAGATGGAGGATCAGTCGACTGGCATTACGCATAAGTGATCGACTGATCCCCCCCTCCCCCAACTCCCTCTGCAGGACGGCATCTGCTGAGTTCCTAAGTGGTTGGAATCAGTTCCAGCAACGTACTGGCCAAAATTATTCGAGTGCAGTATAATTGTCGTCGAAATTCTAGACCTGTTGTTTCTTCTGTCTCTTCTACCGCACCAGGCTAACCAACGGTCTTCATAATGAGTATATTAGTGCATTTCTTTTCAAACATATGCGCCTCTCATAATAAAGAAATGCTTCTCAGTTGCGTTCTTCCTGCTTGATTATTTGTTGCGCGCCAGAAATAAAACATACCAGTTCTAATTTATGCCCATTATCGGCATAGAAGCCGTCGGATGTCATAGAAATTACAATTCTTCCTCGATTCGGAATCGCAAGAAAACAAAACACATTAAAAACTATTGATTCCACTCATGAAACTAACGACGACAGCGAGTGGACGCTTCAAAAGACAATTAGAAGTGAACGCGTTTTTAAGCAAGTGAGGAAAGGAATTTTTACGATTCGTCGATCTTCGGACGATGCTAGCTCATGTACTTTCATGCAAAGGTTTTCGCATGATACTAGTCAGAAATATTTTCGAAAAAACAACTTTTCTAAGGCGCGTTCGACGGGCTGCTTTTCTGCTAGCTTTATGGTTCTCTGATCGCTTTTCGCATCTGATTTTGCTTCGCATCTCTTCTGCATCCTATGTGATGATATTAGGCCGCATACTCGCGGTAACATCAATAGATTTAATTATCGCATCAAAGTCATATGTTACTTAGGGTGAAAAAATAAATGGCGCAATTCAGTTCAAGTTTATAAGTGCTGTATGTAAAACAACGACAACTCAAAGCTAGTTCAACAGTTTATTATAACTGGTTCAGTTCATAAGCTCGCTTACTCGCTGCGATCGTTTCAGGAAATGATAACGTGGTTGATATATATGTGTGCTTCTAGATATTCTTGAAAAGCAATGGCAGCGACACCATTATATCAGTTAGGGCTGCAATACGACAGTTCCTGACATTCCCAAAGAGGCGAGCAACACAAAAGGAACAAGCCTGCAATACCATAATTTGCATTAATACAGACCGATAAAGACAAATAAATATCCGGCTTCGTAGAAGCCATGAAATGAATGCAATGATTACATGAAACTAAGCTGCTGGCTTCTTTCGTTACTACGTAGTATAAACAAGAAAAAGGATAAAATTTTTTTTAAAAACCTTTTCGGCTAGCGCCGAAGAGAGCATAAGCTGGGCAGGAGGAGAGCGTTAGGTAAGAGAGTGGGTTCACCTCAAGAATGAGACCGCCAAGGGTGGTGGAGTTTGCCAACTGTGCTAATTCGGAGATGATCATCTCACATGCTGAGCAAGGCGCAAAGCGATAACCGAGCCAAGCGAATCAAAGAACGCCGCAAGCGTTAGATTATGATCAGTACACTCGAATACTGTTTGTTTATTGTCGATTGGCATCCTTTCTCGACCTCTCATAACTCACAATCCCTCAAAAAGATGCTAACTTCTAAACAATAGCTCTAATGCTATGCAAACTGATCGGCAACAAACAATGCTCTTAGCCATTAACGCTGCCGATCATACTTGACAAGTGCACTTCACACATTTGCGACAAAACTGAAAGGAAAGGATGAGCGTTTTTGCTAATCTAATGTGCCGTTCCAAAGTGCCTCTCTTACACTTTTTCCTTTATCCTCTCTCCTACGAAAATATTCGAATTTTACCGTTCTAATTTACCACATTTCCTGACACGTGCACTGAAGAACATGCGCACCCGAGACTATGAGAAAGAGATGATATAATAGCTGTTGTACGAATCGTTGAAACTCTGGCGTGTGCTTGTTTCTTCAAACAAATTTTGCTTCCACAAAGTCAAAAAAAAAACGATTAAAAATTCATTAGTATGAAGTGCAATTGTCTGGACGAGTTCTGTCCTCAAACGAGCATCTATGAAGAATTCAACTAAAAACGCAGAACTGGAGCGCACATTGCCTTAGTAGACGTTCTGCACGTTCAATAGAACCAGTGAAATCATGTCAGCGCGCCTCGCTGAGTCTGATGAATCCATGAATGGTTTAGCTGCAATTAAATAATTAACAATAAACTTTTTTTTCTGAATAATGGACACAAACTTAAGAGGTTAGCTTTATTAAAGAAGACTCTTACATTAAGGCAGCCCACATAACAATTGTTTCACATGTAATTACAACAGGTGATCTATCATTCTATCCTGAGAGTAAGAAAAAAATATGCTGCTTCATTTGCAAAGTTAAAATGACCAAAACTATTATGCAAGCACGGAGACCTAATGCAGCGGTTTGTACGCTGATTCCCAAAGCAGCAAGTTACCCATGCCAAGATGTCTGTCCATTGTGCTGCCTCTAGGCATATTACGGTTGAGCCGGTACAATGACGCTAGTCTACCTCCTCCCATCCCCTCCACTCCCCAAGCTGTGGACAATTTAATTTTTCTCGCATCCCCTTCATACGTCTTACCTGTACCAGCTCATTTACGTCGGTTATTTTAAAACGTTGTAGTATTAGCAAACACCTAGTGAAATCATACCCCTATCAGGAAATGTTACTGAGCGATAGCATTTACCTCAACGAATACTCGAATAAGAGTGAAAAACATGAGAGAAACATAAGGAGAGCTGTGAGGTGAAAAAGCATTGTTGGAGGCGTTTTTCAGCACTAAATCAAGCGAACAAATGCAGCATTGAAACTTTATCTTGCACTACGTTCTGAATAATTCTCAATCAACCGTGCGCACCTAGTGAAGCGATGCCTATATTAGCAGCTTGCGAAAGATTTACGAAAGGGTATACAGTAATGGATGAAAGTAGAAGAGGATGAAAACTAAAAACCCCACAAATCAAAAGATACCTGTGAGTAATGCATGACAAGTCAACGGATTCCGCATAAAGTTAGGCTAGATGGATGGGAAAATAAACGAAACTTTAAAATGAAATGCCAGATTAAAAATTAACACAAAACCAAGAGGCCATGTGGTCACCCAGGACAGTCCTGAAGAGTAACCCACTGAGCTGCGGAAAAAAAAAGTGCGGATAAAACGCACAAATTTGCATAAAGCGCACTAGCTGTAACAGAGAAGCACGGTTTCATGGCTCACTTCTCCCCTTAGAATATACGCAATGTATGGAAACGTGCGGCGACCCTTTAACTTTTATGTGAGCGAGCGGCTGGGCGGAATCTTGAGGCTGCCTGAATGCTGCGACGTTTCCATTGAGTCTGCGCGTTCAGCATTCTGCTCCCATGCCAGCCCACAACTTCCGGTTACAAGCACTGCGTGTTTCTCATGCCAACTTCCCTACACAACAACCACCCGCTAGCCACACAGCATCGAATCTTGCTCAATTTTGAATTTATTCCCACCTCTACGATTCCAAAGATGCATACGGATTGCTGATGGTTTTGCTGGTGATCAGATGTGACCGAGAAATTTTGATCGAATCATTTTCAGCATTCGTGGTTCCCCTTTATCAGGTCATAGTCATAACAAACATGAGAATACAGGCGAACATGGAAGAACAAGTAATAGAGAGGAAATACTGGAAACGATAGTCGTTTCTCACTCTGCCGTTAATCTTCTAAAGCAATCAAAACGGCGCACGATATCCGAAAAAGTTCATCGATCACAACTCCACGGCATCCCGGCTCTTCAACGGCACTCTATGAAAATATTGGCCATGACAACTTAAATGAACCCTGTAGTTAAAAATGTTTTGGTCTCACAAAATTCGCAGATAACCTCTAAGAAAATTTGTGAGGAAAAATGAAGAAAGTTTGAGAAAAATCGAAAAAGACGCCAAAGGCAGAAGAAAATTCCTTCTCAGCTGGAAGTGGAAAAAGTCCAAAGAAACTCTTGAAATCGTCAAGAAAATAGATGTTCCTACGTTCGCTTCATTCTGTTGTACTTGATTTTGATCTCCAAAGTAAAAGACGTAACGCTGAATCGAACATTACTTTACTCATGATTTGTAGTAAGTGTTTTATCATTATTTTCTAAGGAGAATGTACGGAATGGAAAACGCATATGTCCAATCAAAGCTGACAAACTTACGTAGGCGCATTAAAGCCAAATGGAAGGTCGCGGGTAAGATAGTATACGAGCCAGAATCCTTAACGACCAAACCGAGTTCCAAACTAAACAAGTCGAACCGCGGTGTAAACAATTGCACTAAATGACCAATAATAAGACGATTATTGCGAAATCGCTCGATTACGATTCAGTCATTCACTACGAAAATACTCATAGAAATCCTCATAGTATCATCTAGATTACTTATATGTCAAATTGTATGTCATCTTCTCATCGATAAGAAACAATCATCATCCTCAAACATAGAATCAGCTGAACATAAAAATAAACTATTTTGAAAGATGAAAGAGAGACATTCAGGAAAACAAGTTCCTATCCTAGACATTCTCTTAGCACGGCGACTTGCTTTTTCTGAACCACCTCTCAATTTTATGAGTAGTCCTTGCATATACATATACATATATATATATATATATATAACACTTAATAGAGTTCAGATATCCAAAATTTATTTCCTCAAAGCATTGCGGTCGATTGTTGGATGAACTTATTACGCATGGATATATGCCCGTTAGGCAGGTGTAGTTGCTCGGCAAAATTGTACAGGCTCTCTTCGCGATTAAACTTTCAAAATTTTCTAGTACATTGAAGGCTCAGAAAACACACCAGAGGTGCGCCCATTACAGAGAAGACTGACGGGGAAGGAGCAAAAGGATCATTGTGTTCATATGATGGACGTCACATTTGCTAGTGGATGACATCGATATTATAGTAAGTACAGTTACGAGACGATTCAAGCCCACTACAACAATCGTCCGCCAAAGGAATGCAGCTTTGTTCGCAATCTTTTCGAGCTTAGTATATATAATTTACTACTTTTATAATGTACAGCCTTCCATGTTTGTCGCTAGCGCAATATAGAGCGTTCTGTTCGCACGTTCCGCACCAAACGCACATGCACAATTCTTTTCGTAGAAATAGAAGGCGATAAAGCAAATGGAGTGAATGAGTTAACTAACAGATTTCAATAATTCAAGACTTTATTTACTCTTTGTTTGGCATAGTAACAAATATAGTAAAGGTAAATACACATCGGGACGGCAAAGAAAGAACAGAATACGGAAACGATACAGGGCAACATTAAATAAAATATTGCCCTCTAATAAATCTCTATTTAATTATACGACCTTTCATACTGATGAGTATTTTCGGGAACTCATTTCGACACTACTACGCCTTCCCCTCAAAACATCGTAGATAGGTAGCGATAGTCGCATAGGTGCTGTGACAACTGCATCCTTAGACGCTTGAGGACAAGATTGCTGTGGAGATGATATAGTGCTTTTACGCGATTCGTAGCCGCTTATTTGCCTTGTTGTATGTCGTGATATGGAAAAAAAGCCAAGAAGCCGTAACCTATCATGGCGCAAATGTCAACGCACACTTGCATAAAGGGGAATTTTATGCACTGAGGGGCGTTTGTCCCTTGCAAACAAACACATCAGGAGATGAACGACGTGATAAATATACGATCGGATACAGTATGAACGGACACAAGCGCGGATTTACGCGACGCTGCCGCAGGAGCCGTAATGCAAACGGCAAACGCGTCCTAGAGCCGCTTTTATAGGCGCTCTCACCAACATAGTGCATCTATGCCGCATAGCCTATGCGCCACAGCAGCTTTTGCATGTGCGCTAAGCAAAATTTGCAGGTTAATGCGAAGAGAGCAAAGGCAGACCCGCATGCACAAACATATAAACGAACAGTTAGCCGATATATCACTTTCGGCGGCCACTAAAGCGGTTAGAATGCGGAAAGCAAAGTGGTTCATGATGACCTGATGATGGCGGCTCGTCAGCATCTCGAAATGTGAGATGGCACCTCGTAGGACTGCCTCAGTCACGGATCACTAAAGCCGTCTGGTGCGCGAATTCTTTCATTGCATCCGCTTCTCTCGTACCACTTACTATATGGCTTTAAGACTTTAAGCTATTGAACACAATTTCATTTGTTCGTTTCGGTCTCCCAACGATGATATGAAGGCGTCAAAAATAATCATAAAACGAAATGTCATTATTTCGAAATATGGCACACGTTTATTAAAATCCTTAAAACAGTAGTGCAGTAAGTCTAAGATGAAAAGCAGTTTAGAGCATCTAAATACGGTCGTTCAGTTAAATGCACCTTTGACGGTATGGAGGAAAACGTGCTCGGATTATTTCACCGCATTGACGCTAAAAAGAAATTGGTCCAAATTATCAGATTGAAATCACGAAAGACAAATGAAAAAAGTTGCATTTTTGTTTGCATAAATTTTCGAAAAAAACACTTCTAATAAATGTACACTTTTCAGTTTGAATGCGTGTATGTGAAGATTTTGTGTATGAGTAAACGAATGTATTTTACAGTTCAGAGTATATGAAAATTTTGATATTATCCAAAATGCTGTATGTGAGGGAAACGAATTGTAACTATCTTTTATTGATACTAAAATGCTATTTGTCTATTAAAGGGCATCTTTTGCAAATATCGCCCATTAGCTCGAGAGGCTCCTTCGGCTTCATTCGAGTAACAGCTTGACATGTAGGCTGCATCAGAAACGAACGTACAATATCATAACAATCAAAGACGTTACATTTGCTTTCCAGCGATGCTTGGTGCCGGTGTGATAAAAAACTACCAAAGCTAAAACTAGCAACGCGACTTCATAATATTGTTGCAGATCACATAAAAGTTGCTACATAGAGACAGTGCTGTGCTCGATGAAACCCTTATCGTTAAAAAAATCGGAAACTTTCGAGCGGTTGTAAGGGGAAGTTGTAAGCGCATATTTTTTCGAGGATTTTGGAGGTAGTCAAGCTCGTTGGACGGCGGACACAATTATGCGGCATATTTCTTTGTCGCACGGACTTCTTCTAGAAGGCGAATAAAACTTGCTTTGTTGAGTGACTTTCAAGGCGTATCTGTGCGTATGCATGCATGAATGCATGGGTTGGACTGTCAGTTTAGCTGCCTGTGAGATGGTCCACCAGTCAGATCAGAAACCAATACGAAGCTTGAGAAGTATTATCGTCTACTTGACGACACTGTGATGAGCTCCAAACAAAATATTTGGAGCATGTCATAAATTTCTGCTTGTGAAGGAAACCACTATCCTCAACTTTATTTTCTAAGAGCAAAGCTTGGACCCATCTAGCGCAAAACATTGCAAACAAGGAAATGCCTTGAGCTCAGCTTGTAATGTGAATTTCTGGATAAACAAGATGAAACTTATAAAAACGAAAGCGAAGTTTGGAGAAAAATTGGTGTTGATAACGACAGCAGATCCGATCTTACAAGCGTCTCACTCTGAGGAGCATTTTGTAACACTGATGAAGGAATAATTTTTTGAATGGTGGTAAGCTGCATTGGATTTGTGGCTGGTGACTAAAAAAACTAAACGGTTTTAATGAGGGCTGCCAAAAGCACATAACGGGTATGCTTGCTGCACACTTCGCTCTAAATTGCTTCATATGATACAATGCTCTTTCGTAAACACTTTGACCTCGAACTGAGTCGTAAAAAACGATAATTAAATCATTAGAGAATCTACCAACACTGCCAGACGGTTGACATCATTTACGTTTTTCGAAGCTAGTTGAAATTGTCCAGTGATTTCTTACAAGTTTTCGAAAACCAAATGAAAAACGCTTAACAATTCGCGGGCATTTCTGTTCGACTGGTGGTAATATTTGCTCCTGACGTTTACGGTGGAACGGTGGTCGGCAGGAGGCTTGCTCACCGATCCAGAAATCAGAATTCCGCTTACCCTTAGCACTCAGTCCTCCAGACACTTTCGAGTCTGATTTCTCAAAAGCCGTCTCATTTGAGCCCAAAATTTTCATTAAAAGACGCCTCTAACGCATTGTTTTTCTCTGCAACGACATGCATCTTACGAGTCGAATTTTCGGCTCGGAGAAACGAAAATAAGCTAATTGCAGTGATCAACCGTCTTCATCGTACTGCTTTCTACATGATAAAGCTCGCCCGGAAATTCACTCAACGACTTAAATTTTCTCTGCAAAGTTTCGTTGCGGCAGCTCCCTGATTCGCAAAATTGACCTACCGTGCTAATACAGCAATGAAATGCATACGTACAGAAATGATATGCCGGCAATGCAGTTTTGCTGTGACAAAAGTAACGCAAAAATTAGTGAATCAAATTTCGCCAACTGCAAGAACGTAGGGTTACCTCAGTTTATTTGAAAGCAACACTATGCCTTTTATAAGCTTACTCGTTTTTTACTCTCTCCTTTTCGTACGCTTCAGCAAATTTGCATTTGTAAAGCGCATTTTAACGGCACCATGTCTGTACGTATGCTTATGTGGTGCATGTTCGGTAGCTTCAACTGAGGAGTCAGTGAAACCAACACTATGAAGTTGAGCGAATGTAATCTGCATCATCGTATATCAATGAAATTTCGCTTTCAAAACAAGTCATCGACTATGCGAGAGTTATTGTCACATAAAAGTGCGAAAATCATCTGCATTTTAAAACCGGTCGGGGTTGTACGATTCAATAAGCGGATCGGTCGCAAGAGAAAAAAGGTGTTTCATTATAAGCGCTTTATTCAGGTGCTCAAATTCGTTAAAATACGACTTTTATTATTTAAGAACAGTTTACGAAAGAGATTGGCCTGATGGGCGAGCGCCTATTGCGCCAGCTCCTGGTACGTATTGCTGCTTGTATACTTAGAACTGCTTGCTCAATTTTCACAGTTTTGTAACGTGAAGAACTGGAGTGAAAGGCTGTGAAACTGCCGAACGAAATATAAATAAGCGAACTAAATATCGAACAAAAGTGGTGCCTTAGAGTTAATGCAGAAAAGAACTGTTTTGAATTGAATGACCCTAAGAGAAACACTTGGGAATGAGTACCAACGATTATAATGAAGCGAAATACTCATCACACAAATCGTTTCGTAATCTAAGCGCAGGCGTGAAGATTTATAATCCAATCGGTCAAACCGCTTATACCAATTTCCTACGTTCTTTTCTTGACGATCCGACCGGCTATTGAAAAATACAGCGTAATTGGTTACAAAATGCATACAAATTTTAAAGCATGCTTAAATGCCCTTGTCCTCATGTGGCATCAGTGAATTGTTCTACAGCTATGCATAAGAGTTGATCGTAGGTTGCTGATTACATCTACTAGATTTCCCAACAATGCCTCCGCCTGTTCCCGAGTGAACTTATGGGACAGATGAACACATGGACATGCACACATACACACACATGCACGCACATACGATGTCACCGTGCGCTTAGCCAACGCAAATGTGTCAAATCGCATAATGAAGATACTCAGCCGCACTCAGTGAGAACCGCTGTTGAACTGTAGGCTTGTGCTACTAGGACTCGGCACTAAGCAAAGCAGAATAGCAGTCAGAGCAAAACAAGAAAAGATACTCAACAAATTGAAAGTCATTATCTTGAAGAGAGAGGTGTTTGACAGGACAATTAGCACTATTTGATGCATCGAGCATAGCATCGAAATAGCGATGACGCTGGCTGCTGAACGGGAATCAGATGGTAGTGATGGCTGGGTGGTTCACACGACGGTGATGGCCGAGAAGAATGCAACGCATCCCGGAAACATCAAATAAATATATCGTTAAACTCAGGCGTCCTAGTTTCACCCAGATGTCGACCTTGAATAGCTTAGACGATCCTGGGTATATGCATAAACGCAACATAGCAAATAAAGCAACACCATACGAAGTGCAAACAAATGTTTTCAGAGGAGGAATAGCGAAAATAACGACTACTATTATGGGTCGAAACCTGCTTTAGACGGACGTTTTTCCATATTTAAAATCTACGCTCACATTTTTCATCCGCACAGCGTTAAAAACAGATTATTTTTTTTCACAACTGAAAAAAAAGAACTGCCAAGACATTTATTATACTAGAGAAGACATGCGAAGAGATGCTGTTCGCAATAAGAGGACTTAGTGTCATTCTGAATGGCATTCATTTTTCGTGGAATGAAAATGCATTTCGTGAGCAGCCATGGATTATCAAACTTTATTAATCGCATCAAGGAGAAAAGTGAGTAATAAAAATACGCTTCCGCAACGGGTGCATTCTAAGCAGAAGAACCGAGGGGCGATTCGTATGAACCACGCATAAATCGTCTTTAAGAACAATCTTTTCTCAAATATGTCGCTGACAACGAATAGTCACTGATCTGATCAACGTTTAGTCACTGATCTGATCAACTCATTGTGTAACTGCTTTTTGCACAAGGGCACTTTTTGCAGTGAACATTTCTCGAAAAGATGAACAAATATGTGGTGAAAATGCTCGATTCTTTTCTTGCTAGTGGGCAGTTCATAGAAAGAGATACTACAGCTTGAGCAGTTCTGACGCACTACATGCTGTCGTTTCTTTACCTCAGTTACTTTTGGGACGACGTTTTTTATAGCTTTTCGAGCCACCCTGACTTCATTTGCTGAAAGTGATGTAATATGTTAGGAGTGGAAGGGGTTGGGACTTGGATTTGCATTGATCGCTCGGAGAAGTAGGTGCAATTTCCACGGCAAAATTCTTGCAGAACCAGCGTAGATGTAGCAAAATTTAATGACGTAAATTAATTCGGCCAAGATGAGAACTTGAGGTTCCTATCGTGGACTGAATATTTTCCCGCTCTCGCTTCCGTCGCGAAATTTGCTTGGGAATGAGAACGCGCACCTCGTGACTGCTTTTTCGAGACCGCTTTTGCTCAAAGATGGGGCCATTTGGAAAATAAGCCCTGCGGAATGAAAAGTCGGTGGTTACTTCCTACGGGAAGACGAAATTTCCATTATTTAGCATGCTATAGGAAGACACAGTAGCTTGAGCAATTCGAGTAGCGGTCGACGACTGATGATTTCGCTCAAATCAACCGCAAGTTTTAGATGGATTGAATTTGTCCACCCAAGGTGACGATCTGATAGCTGGCACCGTTTTGGTGGCTTAGCTTTGACGATGAGTTTTGTAATTACTTTTCGAACTTTCATTTTCCTTTTGCTGCTCATCCCCTTCATCTGATGCACCTTCCTAGACTACTTTCTGCACAGAGGCACAGTTTTTCATAATGAAACTTCTTGAAGATAGAAGAACGTTTAGACGTCACTTGAGGAGGAAATAGAGCGTGTTAGCTAGCCTATGCTAGCCTCAAAAGAACAACGACTAACCAGAACTTTCGAACATGTGCCCATAAGTAAGAAAGCAGTTATCGGTCAGACTGACTTTGTTCAGAATCGATTTCAAAAATCAAAAAAGTGGTAGGCGCTATCAGTTTCTGTCTTCTAATTGCTTGTCAATGAGATGAATTCGTCAGAAGAAATATTACCGGCCAGGATGATGAACGACTCATAAACATCCTATCAAGCATTTTATGAATGTTTTCGGCAATTTGCCGACCAAGAAATCACTATTTTCACACTAATTAAGCACTAGAAAATCGCTTTCGGAAGAACATTTTCGCGAAAAACAACGACTTATGCAGATTTTGCACTCATCTTAATTGGGTATCATCGTTCCAATTTTGCCTTCATCAAATCGTTGACAATATTACGAGTGTCGTAAATTACGCATCATTTTACGCCCTCTTCTATTACAGTAAACAACGAATATTTAGTTATGCGAACAATGAAGTGATCATATTGGTTAGTGCGCCTTCAATTGTTACTATTAGGAATCGTCTCTGGAAAAAAATTTTTTTTGCTGCTTTCCTTTCAAGACAAGATATTAAAACCTCGAATTAAGCTAGCCGAATCAGACAGAAGTCTAGTCGTGAAGAATGATCGTTAAGTCAAGTTACACGTTGATTATGTTGGAATCTGAAGCCGAATCATCGTGGTAAAAAGAAAACGTTAAGTTAGAGGAGCGACTAATTCGTCATCACTTCACATCGGCTGCTATCTACATCTTGACACTTCAACGACAGTATAGTTGTGCTAAGAAAATGCTCATTTGAAAAAAAAATCGAGCATAAACAAACTTGAGAGCAGAGGTTAAAACGGATATGGACAGAACATTTTGAAGGTGTTTTTACCGAGTAGTTATGCCATTAATTTCATCTCTCTGCGAATAGTTCCACCTTTCCTTACTTTACTTTTCATGATGTTATACTACACAACCAATTCGACATTAAGACCATTATGTAAATCTACGGAAAAAAAGCAACGTACTTGTTGGGTGGTAGGACCTTGACTTGACTTGGCAAACTGTTTCATTCAACGATGGAAACCAATGAAGAATCATGCTAAAGTATCAACGAGACATACACCATCATAACAAGACGAGAAAAAATTGCAACATGCGTTAGGTCCTACTCTTAGATGAGTTTTTTTTTTTGCTACTGACGTCAAACCTAACTTGGTGGACTACTGTAGCGGTTGATATGTGTTTGTAAGGCGAGAAATACGACCGGTATAGGGCCACTGGCTAGTAGCGAAATTTTGTCGCATGACTGGCACCATATCAATATTTTCTTAAGATAATCGTCTTAGAACGCGTTTGCCTGCGAATATAATACTTAAGAGGCGCCTGATAAGCGAATTAGACAACGCTCTAGAGGCGAACTTCTTCACCAAACCAAAATCACTCATTCGCACAATTTGATCGACTAAGTTTCTTAAATAGCAAGCAGCATTGTAAAAAGAAAAACAGCAGATTACCTAGTAGAGGAACCATTAAAAAGCTTATTCCTATACGCGATATGAGGAACGAAAATATCATTATCATCACAAAATCGTTCGCTCACTGAGGATGGTGGACGTGAGGGGTGCATTAGAAATTTGCACTGTAAACACTAAATCGATAGACAACGATGCGATATGCGCGATGTTTTGGCTTAGTTCGGCACAGAAACTATTTGAATCATTGCGAGGAGAAAAAAATCTCAATCACTTTGTAGAGGCAATCTTCTTCGCTAAAGATATCTGGATCATGAAAAGGTCATGATTTGAAAGGAAAAATGCTAAATTAAATGCTTGAGAGAGCAGCGAGGAGCGGAAATGCCGAGAAAAACGTTCTTTGATGTGATTATGGTAAATAGTAAGCGATAGAAAGCCTAAACATCTAAGGACGAGTATGCACGTTTCAGTGACATTAAAGAAAAGGAGATTGTTAGACAGTACATAAGATTAAAATCTTCATGATCGGAAAGGCTCTATGGAACGATATTGCATAAGCGGTCATCAACGTACAACACGCAAAACATTCGGCGAAAAGATCGCTGAAACAGTGAATGACTCAAAAACGATCACAGATGAATAATGTTAAAGCATGTGCAAGCTTAAACAACCGTCTATCTTTGTCGATATTAATAAAAACGCAATAGTGATTAAGTGAAAACTTGCGCAACTCAGCGAAGAAAAAATGCAAAAATGTATGGAAGCAGTTTGCTTTGTGATCTTAAAAAAACAGAAGAAAAAGACCGGAAGTGAGAGGCAGAGCGATTGGAACGGTTTTGAGCTGATAACTAGTGGAAGGAAGAAAGTTGAGCGGTAATCAGCTTCGGAAGTTGGGAGGGATTTAACGGCCGAGAACGACAACCAATTGTTTGGTTGCGAATATCGAAGAGGCGCGCCCTCCTTATCTTCGCATCACACCTCCTTCTTCACGGCTCCATCACCTTCGATAACACCGCTGCATATGAGCAACCAGCGCTTACCAGTTGATAGCTTCCTTTTGAGTGGGTCTATAAGAGGCCCCAAACGAATTATAAGCACAAACAAATTGCTCAAATCATACTACAGTAAGACTGGCGCATACTTGAATGGAATGAAAAAAGTCACAAGAATAATTTGCATTGTCATGCTTTGACTTAAAGTGAGCTAATTTGACTTAAATTAGATCACATCATCACAAGATAACGTTGGATTTGGGCACAAAATCTAAAACGGTTGTGGAAGAACCCTTCTGCAATCGACTCAGAAGCGCGGAGGTGGTGGCTGCATGGCTAACTTAGACCCCGAATTGATTCAATGATGCATAGAGCTTGCTCATTCCGAACGGTTGTGGGCAGAAGCAAATCGACGGAGACAATAATATTTGCAGGAAGAGAAGAAGGGATGGGAATGTAAGAAGGAAAAAAAGGCTTATCCACTTTAAGTGCAGCTGCATGCACTCGATCATGGGTATCTAAGTTATACTGATAAAACAAAGTTGATAAGGATGTTGCGCTTGCAAATATTTTCGAAGATCTCCGCGATCGAACGACCGAACTCTCTGATTCGTTCTACTCCAACTATATTGCAATCTCAGCTCATCAACCAAATTCTTCCGACTTCAGCTTTACTTGTTTGTTTGATGGCGATATAAAACAGTTACGTGATAAGCGAACGCGCTGGACAAGGTGTGACCCTGGCCGCGGATAAGCCGTTGAGACAACGTCACCACAGGTGATTGCGAAGCCGGACTGTGAACGGTGTAAGCGAATTAACCGAGCTTATACGATACGTAGACGAGAGCGATATATATTTTTGCTTGATAATTGTTAAAAAGCGAAACGCTCTTTCCGTATTCGACCAGTCAAGTTGAGAGTTTTGCATATCGTCCTTTTCACCAATCTTATAAATCTTTAAATAGAAGCAGTCATATATGCCCACGTAATATTTTATGAAAAGCTTTCAAAATGGGAATTTCTTGCGTAATGAGCGCCTTTTGGGAAAAAAAAAGAAAAAACTGTTGACATCATACGACAGAATTAGAAAACAGGCATAAAATAAAATGAATACGCTGAGTAAGGAATCAAAGAACTAACAAAAAAAATAACTAGAAAAGCTAAAATAAAGAAACTGCAAGCAAAAAGAAGGATTCTAGTGATCGGCAAAATAACACACTGCAGTCTTCTTCTCTGGAATATACGGATTAACTAATTGAGATTAAGCATTCATCGTCAAAACTTCGTCTCCGCCAGGATGATTCATTTGATCTAAACATCGATGCCCCGATTGCGAAGAATAAGCAAAGCGAAAAATACTTTATGTGTTGATGAACGAGAGCAGTGAGCGAGGCAATACACAACTCCTTTCAACTACCGTAGGATGAGTCAACCAACTGCCTTCGGTTTACACATCGCCGTTTTATGGGAGGCGTAGGCACCTAAAAATGACGATGCCGCTTCTCGAAAGCAGCTATCAAATGCGATGACGTTCGTTATAATGCTCCTCGTCGAATTGTATACCGACCGACAAGCAGCAGCTTCTTTTGTTGGGCATCACTTATGGGCAGTTTAGCGCTGTTTACATAACACGTTTATGTCCAATTTGTGCGCAAATTATTGCTCAACAATACCACACCTACCGTCATAACTCATCTATTGAAGTTAACGTATGTGAACACTGTGGGTAGTTTGCTTGGTAGATGAGAGATGAAACGAAAATTTCCAGTTTAATTCGGGTAGTTTGGAAGCAACGTTTTAAACAAACGTTTTACTGAATGAATGAGTGACTGCATCTGTAATTGACTGGCACCATTCTCAAATGGCTGAATACCGCACTATTGAGAGGTTCAATGCTATCCTAACAATGCATTTATTCTTTTTTCCACATAAGCGCACTGCTGTCAACACGACTATCATTAAACAGTTCATAAATCTGTTGCAAACGCTTTTTTACTAATAGTTACTGCACATGATCACTCAAGTGACACATTTGGAAAAGTTGGAAGTAATCACATTTAGGAGCGAATATAAGAAGTAATAGTGGAGCTGAATTTTAGAGCAGTTATCGATGCTCTATCAATCAAATTTTCTTCGAGAGAGCATTTCGTCATTTCAAAACACTAGGGTTGAATAGAAAGTAGCGGCGTCATATATGCGCCAATGTTGAGGACGTTAAATACAGTTACTTGCTTCGGTGGCATTAACATTCTAGCCGATTAGTTCAACATATATTCTTGCAAATTTAAAAAGCCTATGCTTTTGTATCTTATGAATATTTTGACCGCAACAATAAGAAGCTTTTTTCTTGTTCATGACACGTCAACGGCCACAGTAGTCTCAACATTCAACACAAGGCCCATAAATCATAGAATGCAAACCAGGATTTCAGATCTGCTAAGTTTCTTTGAGAAAATGGGGAGCGGATCGCTCATGGTGGTCGTTGTTGCCTGTTGGAAAGGACGATTCTGAAACATTTTCGTGCGAAAGCGCGTGCTCAAAGGAGAGACCAAATTTGGGTGGTGTTGGGGGATTTGTGCGAATTCCCATCTTTAGAGGGGGGGGGGGGGGGGAAA
>JPKZ01002491.1:114290-141295 GCA_000803305.1 Toxocara canis | reverse complement strand
TTTAGGGGGGGGGGGGGGGAGGAAACTGGGATTGGATTGTAGCGAAGGAAAGGCTGAATGTGAGGTTTACAATGAACCCAATCCCATTTGCAGTATTCCCTTCGGATCCGACATATGAGGTGTTAACGCTACAAGAGTGAAGGAAGGCGCGTGGCACAGCAACAGTTGCGCAATCCACGCACTCTTTTAGGCGACGGAGGCAGCCGTCATCGAGCACTGCGGTGAATGCTGACGGTCGTACTGACGAAGAAGGTAAACACAAACGTTTGCGCTTTGCCCATTCAACAAATTGCCAAATTTTATCACCGAATTTCCAAAGTAGTACGTTTTTGCACAAGTTCAGCTCAGCTTTCCACACTAAAGGCATGCAAGACGCTGCAACCCTCTGCAGTACGATACATTTATTTTCCTTGACATCACGATGTTATCGTTCATCCTACTTATTATGATGACCTTGCTGATCAATCAATAATCGATTTTTTACCCACAAAAGATTAATTTATCTTACACTTCCGATGCCTTATAATAAATAAGCAGCGAAGACTGCTGCCATTTGAGGGAGACAAAAAGAAAGACTAATGAACGCCCTGATCTACGTTACGTCATGGATTGCGAAACAGTTCATGACAGACGGTAAATTAGGTCGATCACTCGCCGGCGCTCTTAAACACACCAGAAGGATGGCCTTAATTATGGCTTACATGAAGTAGCATTCCACAGGGAATTTTCAGGTGTGAATGGAATGGCGGTTGTATCGCTATAACTTAAGCAGTGATATCAGTGTAGCTGGAAGAACAACTACGTATTAGAAAGATCAAGCAGTGGTATTCGTTAGAGATCAAGTGCGATACATATCAATAGGGAATGCCAAAATCGGTATTCGATGACAACTGCTTTCGCGATTCCATACTGTTTTAGGTTTACTTTGCACTTGCACACGTACTGAATTAAGCATAAACACACATAATTTCGTAAACGCACGCTTGTCTTTAAGGGAGCACTGATACGAACACCACCCACTTACATTCCGAACAATGCACACAGTAGCATTTGCACGTCACGTCCCTTTTGGTCGTATCGAACATTGCTGCACCCTTCACTGAAGACAGCGACTGGTGAGAATCTGATAAAGAGCAGAGCAAGAGAGAGCATTCACACCAGGTGTGTGTATTTCGTTACTGCGAATGAACTTTGCAAATATTCTTAGCTTCAAATATTCTATACCTTTCAATGAACTCTTTCTATAGGTAGCACAAGCAAGCTTCAGAGGGAGCGAGATGTTACTGTTGATGAGCGACAGTAGAAAAAGAACGCGTTCAACGAAATTCTTAATCGAGCAAAGGTTGCTTGTATCTTTTACATCCGCTTTCCGAAAACACAACTTTTATTTCTTTTCGCCCTTTCCTCTTCCTTCTACGACTTTATGCAACCATGGAGTCATGGCATGTCTCTATCGTAAAATCCAGAACATGATTGCTAGCCTTGCTTAATACAGCCCACCATTCCCTTGCAAGAGGAAACTTATAGATTGGAAAACTTCTTTTCCTTGCCATACGGTGACCTACAATATACAGTCATATGCAAATATTCTTGCATGGAATGAAATGAATTGCTGCTGTTCAAAGTCTCAAAGACCGTAGACATTTTTTTCGGCAACCGTTCTTTGCATCTGAATGGGATGACAGTGAGAGCGCAATAAATTAATAATTTATGGGTTTACCAACAAGCTTATTCACATTGTCAACGGTTCACTGGCAAACGTCACTACCGATCTTTCCTTCCACCTACAACGCGCTTAGCACAATCCCGAATAAAACGGTTTATTAGTTGGCCGCTAAAAGCTTCTTGGCTCATTAGGTCTATTAGTATAAGCCAAAGAAAATCAAAGGATCCCCTTCAACAAATTATTTCGATCAAGATTAATCAGTATAATAATGGGTACAGATGTCTCTCTAAAAGGAATAACTAAGCGATAATCATAGAAAGGCATTAGAAATTGTGCGAAGGGCGCAAGGGCAAATGACGTTTACGCTGTTTCCGATAGCGCCCGAAAACAGACAGCGATTTACGCTTACGTTTCTTTCGCTGCATTCAAATGGTTTTTTTTTTCACGGTCATCAAACCACATATAAGTCAAGTTTCGGGCACAAAACTTCATCGAAATATCGTTACTTCTAGACAGCTGCAAAATGCCGAATATGTTCTTTAGAAACAGTCACGTTGGCTAATGCGAAACTAAGGAAGAACCCGATTAAATGAAAGCTCACGTGTGCTGTTTAATAGGAGTGGAAAAAAGGTCGAGTAAGCAGCATTATAAGTAATAAATAAGTAACAAGCAGCACAATATAAGTAATAAATAATAGGCAATAAATAAGTAACCGTCATGAAAAAAAAAACGCGAGACACTTCACTATAACCGTTTTCATGTCATCATTATTAACAGTCACAGCCACCAAAACAATCAACATACATGGTTGGTGCACAAAAGAAATTTCGTAAACATTGCTAATGAAAATTCATGAGTGTACTCATACCAGATCTCTTTATAATAAAAAGGATAAACTCGGTTGAAAGATCTTTTCCATTTGTAGCCTTGAGATAGCGAAGATGAAGGAGGGTCGAGCTGAATCAATAAAGCATCACTGCATGCACTGCAAAAGAAGTTAACAGAGGGCTTTCGAAAAGATGAACAGATGGCGCCTCTGTGTACAGCAAGAGCATTGTAAAAACATTAGAAACATGAAAAGTATTCGTCTGAAATTTACTCACCACAAATGTTGATTGCCTTGTGTGCGTACGTAATCTTCATTTCACTTCTGCATGCAATATCCCCTTAGGGTGTAGCCATGCACACTTCAACTGTGCTGTCAGGCTGCTATGTCAGGGCCCTTAAATCAATCTGCCAAAGTGCCTAAACTCCTGCCTTATGTGACTTCTATAAGAACTCTTACATTTATGTTTTCTATGTAGTCCACAAGTCCCAGATTCCTATGCAGTCCACAAGCCCCTTTTGAATCCTCGCCGTCGACATCTAATCGCGTCGTTAATTAAAAGCTTTCTAGCAGTTTGTTGAACAATAAGTGCACATAAAAACCTTACTACACAATAGGTCGCACAAACACTTGCAATATTTATGGTACAGTAGCCAAGATGAACAATTGTTCTGCGTTGACAACACACATACAAACATTCATGATGGGTGCCGCTCGCAACGCTGTTGGGGAGTAGAGTCGGGATCCGGCAGAACGAATGAGAACAGCTAACTTAAATTATTTCCAGTTTTCAAGCATGCTACTGGGAGAACTTATGGTGCCCATATATGATTGAGAGATCGACACTGAACGCAAATATAAAAAAAGCTTCTTCAAGTCAAGTTTATGAAATTTCATATCGCGGTTGAAAGGAAACAATAATGCGAAAAACCGACTCGTCAACACGATCGGTGGTGGTGATCGGCAGCTTCTGTTTTTGATCAGGACGATAAACTAACAAAATAATTCTGGTTAAAGAAGCACTAGAACGGTGTGGAAAACAAGTATCCCTAGAAGAGTGTGGAGTTCGAGGAGGGGGGTTAAAGGAATGGTTCCAGAGATTAATAAAGTGAGAGCCCTCTTCACAGCAGATCAATGTTCTAGGGAATCTTATGTCGTCGACTACGATATGCCGACGTCATCTTGTACGTATACCGTGCATTGATTTCTTAGTCAAGCTATTGTGAACTAAATGAAGAAAGAAGGAAAAAAGATGATAAAAATTCGATGCCCACTTTCCAAGATTCTATGGTTTTACCGGTTAAAATTTCTTATGAAAATATTAGCAACAATGATTTCATATCATAGAAAATTGCAGTAGCTCATTTTTATTGAAGGTTTGGAAAGTAGCCAAATTTGATGATAACATTGGGCGGCTTAATGCGCATAAAGCAGTTAGTTAACTTTTTTTTTTTTTCAAAGAACGCATTTGAGAGAAATGTTCACTGGAAATACTGTAGACATCGTATTGCATAAAAACACGATCTCGGTTTCGAGAATCCTCAGGCGATTGATCTCCAATTATTCTAAATTTGAAACAAAAAGCTATTCGGAGGTGTCACTGATGGCTCAATAAATTTATTAATTTTTGTTCATTCCCTCGCAAAGGAATACTTGATTATTCTACGCTCAATAAGGAGTTTTTCGTCATCCAATGCAAAATGTTTTTTAAAGACGAAATGAATGAGCGGAATGCTGCGTTGTGATGACTGCTCGCTTATCATGCAAGCTCATTGGGGCTGAATCACTGAGTGCAGATAATAGACAGACACATCAGAATGAATTTAAAAAATTTTTGGCAATATTTTTTTGGCGTAAATGAAAGTGGAAAATCTACCTGACTAAAAGATCTAATAAATGAAGGGAATAATATCAGGCGAATTGCCATATGTAATGTTCGTTGGGAACAAATCATAAGCGATGAACGGCATGATTGGTCAAAGGAAACTCTTGGTAGGTGAGAAAAACAGCGTATGATCGGAAAACCAAAATTGGACGCTGATCTATACATAAGTTTCTCATTTTTTCCGTCTCATCAAACACATACTGCTTCCATAAATAGCGCATTACAACTCAACCTCGAAAAGTATAGTCCAAACTCGGAAACGGTCCGAGATTTACAACGCTGTTGAAAAAGAAGGAAGAAGTGATATAGTTAAGTGTATGATCAGATTTGAGAAAAATTGAATAGTTTGTCATATTATATATTTCAGGTGATTTTACATCAGAATGGACATATCAACGAAAGAACAATCAACCAAACAACTAAAAAATCAGATACTACTCCGAATTTTCAACGAACTGAAAAATACATACAAATACTTACGTGTTCGCCTTCTAAGTTAAATTATTGGCAGGAAACGGCAATTTTCGACTAGCACAATTGAACGCTTAGTGCCGTACAGTAATTTACTTTACAACTAAAAGTGATTCGCGTACAAAGAAGTGAAAAACGAAGAATTTTTTCTTCTAACAATGTTTGACTCGCATTTTTAAAAAATAACATTCACATTTGCTCAGCAATTATTCAAAGCTGCTAAACGTTTGGTGTAATAAAGGTGACAACAAGATCGGCTCATTCGCTTATACCAAAAAGAGGACGTCAAGATGGGCATTCGCTGTTTTTGGTATACAAAAGTGACGAGTGAGGCCAGTGTGCCGTAGACTCATGCATTGCGCGAACGCGATAAAGCATTCGCCGACGGCAAACAATGCGCATACAACAATATAATCGCTTCTTGACAACCTTTCCAAACCTAACACCCAACATTTACTCAATTTCTCCAATAAATTTATCATTCTGTTATCAGTAGAGTTCCATTGATAAAAAAACAACAGAATTTTTTTCGATGAAAAACTTCTTTTCATTCAATTTTCTTCAGTTGTCCAAACTGATGAACTCAGCAGCATTAGCAAATGAGTCGACTATGAAAGTGCGAGTTTTTTTTAGCGGCTGAAATAATCTCTTTGAAAATGAATTTTATTCATCTGATGGTACTTCTAATAGCACACGAATCGAGCTTTTCGTAAATTTTTTTTCCTATTTTTCTACTTTTTAGCAGTTAACTCGTTCCATTTTAATCCATATATGGCAAGAAGTAATACTAAATTTTGAGCACAAATTTGCGTCCGATAAGGCTACATGGATTGATAGTTTCTGTTCCACTCAAATTAAATTTTAATAACCCGTGAACAGTTTCACATACTGCAGATTTTGATTCATCGTTTTGAGAGCGTCAGTTTTGAAGAAGCTGCTCTGCGTACATGAGAAAAAGTGAAAGTATGTGAGGAGATTGAAGTAAACCATCGATGCGGCTGGTAAAAGAATGAAATTCATCTAGTAAAAAAACAATTGCTGAACTAAAATTTACCTACTAACAGAATTAATTTGGCTACCCCAAAAAAACAAGTTAGCCTAAATCAAATTTTGCTTTCCTAAAACCGATTTGAAAATTCGAAAAAAAAATTTGGCTACAGCAGTGAAAATTGTCAATTGTATATTATGCGACCTTTTCTTCAGTTCTATCCTATGAAAGATCGTTTACTTTTGAAACGAGGCTGTGGCACTTGTTGATGACCGTTGAGTTGGGTCACTCGAGAAAACGGCGACCGCAGTCACTGAACAGCTTATCACTTCACGGTTATTATACCAAATGCCATACTGCGCTAACATATTCAAGCGACGAATTTTATAAAAAATTTTCGTCATGTCGATTTTTACAGTAGCACTGTAAAGCCGAAGGATTGCGCAGTGTGTTAGCATTCTATGCCGAACTTCACTAACGAAGAAAACACTGTAGAAACAACCGTTTTGCAGCTCAAAAAGTTTTAAAACACCCGAAGCTCCAAGAGGGAGGGCCAGAGGGGAGAGGAGGGGGAAGGGAGTGAGGGAAATTCATGAACGTTGCAATCACTGCAAAAACTACTGAAAAAAACCTTCATCGCCCAAACCGCCTGTGCAAACCGATCAGCAAGCATCTGAGTGAATGACACGTTCAGCATCTAGAAAATACTTTTTGAAAAAACTTCAAAAATATTTTTCCAACAATCGTTAAAGTTCAGTAACCTCGGTTCAGTTACCTCCTCACACATCTGCACTAGACTATGCAGAGATCACGAACGCATGTTAACCCTTGAGGAACACAATCGCCACTGTTAGCATCATCATGTTTGAAGTGCGCCACTAGTAAACCGGGAGTAGCTCAAGAGGCGACTGTTGCGTGAAGGCAAACGCCATTCTCCTGAAGGTACAATCGAAGAAGCCGATCATAGAGTTGTTGACGCGCTCGCGACTTACCTTAGAGCACATTTGGTTCGATCAGCAAACGTAAATCTCTTTTACGACAACCACAACCAAACTTCATGTGCAAAGTTGGGTGCCGATTGTGTGCCCTAGGTATTACTGAATGGACATCTGTGAAGGCGTATCGGTTCTCATTGCTTCTATGCTGTTCTTTCTCATATCAAGTGTTGTACGTTATACAAATGGCACAGCTGGGAAGTACGTGCATTTATTAAGGTGAACTTTAGCCCAATCAATTCTACACAATTTTACACTCGGTCCTTTTCCTCGGCTTATCTTGGTTTGTGCTGGTTTCTGGCACGGAACAATGGCCAAGAATTTTGCGTGGACGCGATGCAAAGGCCACTCGATAGTGACGACAAAGGACACAACTCTGACGCGCTTCACAAAAGTGAAATAAAATTCTGGATTTAGCTTCTTTTCAAAGTAGCACTATCTATTCCGAATATATGCTTTCAAGATAAGTTAGTTAATAAGGGGTGCATGCATCAAAGTGCACTTGCAACTCATTAGATCTTGTCTCTGTTAGCCATTTTAGTGAAGGACGAACTTGTTACTGTCACATGCAATTTTTGATGAGATCTATGCTGTGAATCGCTGAGAAAGTTTGGAAAAATTGTGCTATGCCGAAAAGGATGTATTCGAGTCGGTTTTTGGGACAAATGAGAAAGAAGAAAACTTTTTTGCGAATGCCTTTCTTTGTGTCATCGATCAAAACCACAGGGAGCACACTAAATGACCGCTGTCTGCTACCGCCATGCCGAATGCATCGTTTAAGCATGAGGCGGGAACTGTTGGGGACCTCAGCCATTCGCAGCAAAGCTCTCACTTTGAGGGAGACGAAAAAGGAACAAATGACAATGTCCATTATGCTATATTATGTACATTATGCTATATAACGTGATACCCTTCCCAAGCATAAACTATAGAAGGGGATCATCCGTTATTCCCTAACGCACCTACAAAAGGCGGAATGGGCCTAAAGCTGGCACACATATGTATTTTTAGGCCACGCATATGCTAACGATGTCTTGGTTCTTTAAATTGCATCGTGATTGTTTGCTGAATGATAGACCAGTTAACATTTACGAAAGTTTTATTCTCTTGCCTCGCATTTCCACCGCCCTTGATGTTGCTTAGCTGCCGAATTTTGGGACTGGACCAGAACTGATTAAGAAAACGGCCATCACTAGGAAGTGCCGTTAGACGTAAACAAGCTGGAATTTCCGATTAGCATTGACATCTTGACATCGCAAAAGCTCTCCTCCATCTTGCAAGGTTTCAAACTCTTAATTATAAAATCATTGAACAAGAGGAAATGTTGCGAGGTGGAAATCACCTTTATCCCCAACTTCGAAAACCCAAGAGTCTACGCTCAACATCAAAAAATGCAAATCACGCAAGCTTAAATGGAACAAAATTTGCGCAATCTAACAACATAAATCCTGGATGCATAAAGATGGTCCTCCTCTAGCCAATTCATACAGCTCACCAGAAAAAAGCCCGTTCATGAATTAAGCAAAGACATTTTACAATGCCCACAATATTTTATAATAAGAGAGTAGTCAAAAAATTGGCTGAACCAAAGCCAGTTATTTGGCTTTTATTTTGTCTAACTGGTCTACGCTTTGGACGATATTAGAATTGATAAATGTGCTTAATTATTCAAAAATTAGACTTGCATACCTCCTTTGAGAGCTAAAGCGAAACTCAACAAAGTTGAGCAGTAAGAAAAGGTGACCTACGCGCAATATTTATTACGAGAAGCAATAATTAAAAAAGCAAAAAACGACCGAAAATTTTTCTCTAAAGACACTGCTCAACCTAACGATTTACACACCTCGAATACGAATAGGGTTTGGCACGATCACAGGCCACAGTAAAAAGCGAAATGAAAAGAAAAAAACGGAATTACCGCAATCAGTGCTCCTTGTATTCGATCGAGAGCTCACACCGTGAACGCTGTTCATTTCTTTTTGGTACCATAAAAGCACTCTTCACAACTGAAATTACGCAACGATTATACGAAGTATAAAGCGAAAATCATGAAATGTAGGGGAGCTAAATCGCATTAATACCTTAATTAGATAGCAACTCTTGCAACACGATACAACTGTTCTTTTGGGTGCATTAAAGACATTCAACAATAAATGTAAGCAAGCTAGTCGAGCATTTCATCCTGTGAAGCCTTAATTTTTGCTGGATTACAGAAGTAGAATCTCTAGTGAGTTGCTATCACAGAAGAAATAACGCAAAATTTGACAGAAAGATTCCTATAAATTTTTGCTTCTGGCGAATTGCTTTAAGCCATCAGCAGAAAAGTTCAAAACCAGTCACTAATAAAAGATCGGCGCACATAACGCGAAGGTAGCTCAGAAGACGTTAGGATGGCAAATATGTGACTCCGCGTCGCCACGTTAAGGCTATCGTGTGCTATCAATGGAGCATTCTGAAAGTGTGCAGATGGCAATTTGTTGATTTCCCGACAGCATCTACCCGAATTGTTCACCAAAAATCAAGTCAGTACAACGGCCGCTAGAGAGGAAGTGAGTGAAGAGACAAGGATAAAGAAAGATATCGAGTAAACGTTAGTGAGAGTGCGTACGTGTTGCCGCCCTTGGAATATTGCTATGAGGGACCACATAAAAAAGATCTGCGGCAAGCGGAAATATAATGATCATCGTCGAAGGCAGAAATGGACTCTAAGATGATCTGTTTAAGAAAGACTTGCTTGGGAAGTGTTGGCGTAGTACAGCTGAACGCTACTCATCTTGAATGTTCGGATGCAACTCGATGACGAGTGGGCTTCAACGTTGGAATACAAAAAGAGAACCAAGGCACGTAGTAAGTACTAGCCCTATTAATGGAAGCTTTTACTTCATAACTTTCCTTGTTAAGGAAGCTGTCGGCTAACACTAACGTGTTTCGCGCTGTAAGGGACAGTGGAAGCTGTTAAAATAAGGTTTCTTCATCAACACCAACACCTGCTATGGGCCTAGCTTTTGCCAATGATGACTAGCCGAAGCGAGAATAGCTTGCTAGCTGCCTGTAAGCCGTCGGAAGTGTGCGTGTTAAGCCAGGCAGCAACGACGCGGCGTCGACTTCTTGTCCGTTATCAGACTCTTGTGCTGCGAGAGCATCGCGCAGAGAACGTACAAATGTCAGAGAGATGGCCCTTGCGTGCGCCGGGCGTCGCGTCGAAGTCAGCACAAAGCTCGGGGTAGGCTGCTGCTAATCGCGGCTTGCTAGTGAAATTTACCGTTCGATTGCCGGATGTCGGATACTGTTGCCTCCTATCCACAGCGTGATGGCTTATCGTGTTTATGCGCCTGACAAAACGTCAAAATTTGGAAGTTTTGGAGAATCGCACCTGAAGACAGATGTTGGTCGTTCGAGGTCCATTAGATTTTGGTGCTGAGAGCTCATCGAACAGCGATCGGCTAACCTGTGATGTCGATCGAGTTGCTGTAACGTCCCCGAAATGCTGAATCGAAGAGTGCTAACAACTTCGGCGCGAATGTGCACCACTCGGCGAGCGCGTACGTCTCTCGCATCGCAATGAAAAATTGGCGAATGCGCTCCGCCCAGCCGTGCGGGGACCGCTCTAAACCACTTGCTACCGTAGACCAAATAACTTGAAGAATAATGATACTCCAGATTTCAGTAATTACATCACTTCAAACAGGACAAGTAAGCTGTAGCTGCCGGACTAGCGCCTTGCTGTGACTTAAGTTTGAGGTGGTGTCTTTCAGTGCTCCTGTGGGAATCAAAAGCTCTTCCCATTCAATTACAGTTTTCAGACCTGCTCTAAAAATTTCACATTGAAGTTATTTAGGAAGAATGTGTTTCTGGGTGCAGGACCTCGGCTTGAGCAGAATGTAGCAGTGTTTGGAGGTTCCTTAGCTACAGTGTTTTTAAGATCACCAAAGCTTTCATCCGTTTGCAAAATAGCTTCCAGCAGTCTTCTTTGGAAACGAGTGCGCTAAAGCAATAAAAGTTCAAATTGCTCATTCAGAGCCCGGAGCAGATTTTGGCCCACCTGAATAAGATGCTACTTCAGCGACTTCTTGCAATACTGCTGAGCATTCTCCTCTTCTTCGCAGATAGCCATGAAAGTTGTTGAAACAACAACTTAATTTCGTAGGACTGATTGCTGCATAACTGGTCTTCTCACGAATGATAAATGGTGCAAACTGGACCTCAAGTGATCTTCGTTTGGATCACCGAACCTTCCATCCATTCGTGTGGACTTCAACCTTTCTAGGAGTTCCTTTTTATGCGTATGTAGGTGGGTGTGTGTGTGTATGTGTATGTGTGTGTGTGCCCGTTTGTGAGGTATTTCCAAGTCACGACGCTGTAAAGCTGTAATTAAGGAAATAGTGACATAGCCAAAAACGAAAAATATTTTTCGTTGGCCGCTCTAGTTTCGGATGAGTTACGCTAGAAAGTAAAGCACTGGATTCGAAAAGCGAAGAAGAATGCGTGCAAGAAGATCCACCGATTTTTATGTGCAAAACTTTTTTCGAGCAGCTTATTCAGCTGCCAAACAGATCATATTTCCTTCCTACGCAATTCGTTTAAAATTTCTCGGGATTCGCGACAATTCGTATGATCATGAATCAAAAATGTCTTTCAGCAAATAACCCTCTTGCTTGTTGGCACTATTTTGTGAAAAAACCCACAGAAAAAAAAGGAAAATTGCTGCCTTAAAGCATCCCGAATCTCTTCTCGTTGAATGCCATCCCGCCGAGTCCCGCCTTTGGCAATTCTCTATCCAATACATATCGCCCGCTTTTCTTATCGAGTTCTTCCTCTTCCAGCTGATTGTTCCTCGATGAAGGTTCTTCGGATCGAAAGTCCTCTTCCTTTAGCACACCACAACGAAGTCTTGAAATTGAGGGAATGGGATGGTACGTTCATGTTGCTTAATGTAAGATTGCTTTGGAGCACTAAGAGGAAAACGTTTTTGGATAAGATAAACAGATTGTCGAATGTGTCCTCTATTTAGAAATGCTTTACAACGTCCATAGGCAAACATAATGCTGTGGTAGAGGCCTATTTGAAGTTTAAAACACTTACCACAACAATGTTCAATGCAAATGCACTCCCGCGAAGAATGACTGCGAAAATTGTTGAAATAATTTTTTTGCTTTTATGACAATTTATCTCATGGCGAATACATATTTTAAGTGGCTGTTTGTTATCTGTTGCTTCCACCGCCTCGAGCTTTAAGTTCCTTAATCATTCCGTTCGCTTAAAAAGTCAATGAAATAATACAGATGGATACTCAAGTTGCGTAAATTTCCAATAACGTCTACGAAACTAGTGACGGAAATTCGTGAGTGAAAGGTGTTTGTAGTGAAGGCTTGACTCACCTCAAATGCACAAAATTTGATGATCCTTCCTCTACCTTCAAAAAAAGTAGTATGTGAACAACAACTGCACGCAGCTCAACATGATCGCCGATGCTTTCTTTGAACTTTTTTGATTACAGAAATGTTTTGTATAGGCTGTAAGCATACGTATATAGCATATATGCTTGTCCGATTCTTTCAACTCAGAAACCAATGATGCTGAATTTATGCAGCCTATTTTAGCACAAATCCCACTGTAGTATGGTCCAACCTAAATTCCATTTGATTCACCGGGCCGTTCGAACGGTTTGCGAACACCCGTAGTTTGTCTCATAAAACTGTGCATGAAATTACGACTGTAGTGATTTCGGAGCTGAACTACAAAATTCGAGCAGTCGAAGCCATCTATATGACACGTGTCGCATGTACATCAACTCGACTGAATGACAATTTGTAGAGGTTCAATTTTGCGAGCATCATGGAAGCTAAGGAAAAGAAGTTATGAAAATCAAGAAAAGCATTCCTTACTACAAATTTTGCATAAAACAAAAATTTATTCCTCTTGAAATCTGAAAATTACCGAAAGAAAGCTATCACTAATCATTTTATTTTCGGCAACACTCGACTGTTTTGATAAAAGCCCGCAATATCGGACACCATATGAAAACAATGAAAAAAGAAAAGAAATTTTTCGCTTTGAATTTTCGCTCATGCTCGAAACAAAGAGCATCAAATTGAGTCGGCGTCAGTCATAACGAAAGTCGGTTTTGCGCTTATCACATACATATATCGGCGCCTTTTGGACACCTCTTATGCTACCATTCGCCACTTTTTGTAACATCCTCTTGTCTCCGAGCAGCATGCTATGAAACGTTGCGTTTTCAACGAAGTAAAAAGCAATACATTCTTTGCAGCGCAAATTTGATCGAAGAATGTTGGTCACAAGCAAATGTTCAATGCACTAATAAACACAACAAGCATCATCGATCCCCAATAAGGGGCTTAAGAGTATTGCTATATTGGTTAGTGCCGTCATCGTCGTTTTCTTTGCAAGCATAATCAAACCATTATTCCAGCACCCATACTTCATAACAGTCACGATAAGCGCATCATATCATTCGATAAAAATTTCTTAAAGAAACTGTCATAAGCGATAGGCAGTCAATCGCCATCCAAGTCCATTATGATCTCAAACAACTGAAATGATCATAGGTGGAAGTAAAACGTGCATGAAATAGGCATTCACATGCGGCAATGAGATTAAAACTCTTCAGTTATTCGGGTTAAACTGTTTGCGATTAACGAACAAACTTTTGACCATTCATGAATTTACATCTGTGCATATCCATCCAACAAGTATAACTTTCTTCATCGTGAAACATAATGTCAAATGATGTGAGCGTTAAAAGCATGAAACGAAATGGTCGATTAGAGGAAGAAAAGTGGTTTAATGCCGAAAAATTCGTAAATGAAACACGTTGGCCGACTCTCAGGTATCATCCAATTGTTTGTATTCCTTTCCGTGTCATACTGTCATTGTTTAAACAAGCAAAAAACAACAATTTCTTTCGAGTTACCGAAAAAAACAGAATTTCTCTACGCATTTTTTAAAAAGTTTTATCTCATCGTTGTGTATTTCTGAGTGTAATTGCTCTTAAACTGCTAATGAGCATCACTGCGAGCTGTTCAAGCGTTTCTAAAATCAAAAACGATAGTGACCGTTTACTGTACAAATCTTCATTCGAATGTACTCGACTCATAGCCTGTTGTGAAAAATAAAAACTGAATTCAGTTCAAGCATAATTTTCTGGAAATCGTTTTGAATTTGGCTTGGTCGAATATTCACTTCATTTTTTGAAAAACAATGTCTATCACAAAATTACGAGGCCAAAGTACTTTGGACTTATTCAACAAACCCTCAATGTAGGCAGCTAAGAATATTCGAAGAAAGCATTTCCAGTAATCAGCAAAAACACATCAAAAGCACTAAAATATTAGTTTTGTGGTCGTCGCCAAATTCCTCAGAAATACACAGCTGTCTATTTTCTAGTCACTACCAACCTCACATCCTCACTAATCTTTTTGAAGGCATAGACAGAAATTACGAATGTGAGGGGCACATAACACCCGAAATTTCAAACGCTAATCGTTAGGCTATATCTCGGCATCGTTCTTAACGAAGTTTCATTCTTCTAACACCTGAAAAGATGCTGCGTTGCCGTGGTCAGACAGCTCGATTCTACTGCTATTTGATTTCTTGCATATTATTTTTGATGAATGGCTTCGAAGAAAAATTGATTTTGGAAAAATCCGATCGCATTGTTTTTTTGGGAATATTTGTAGTAACTTCTTACTGCTATTACTCAAAACGATGCAGATCTAGTTTTCAGTGGTAGCACCCGTTACCATTATAATACATTTGCGAAACTTTTTTTTTTTGGCCAACGGCGAGTGAGAGACTACTTTCAAGCGTTGCTCGATTCTATCACCTTTTACTTCCTGTAGCACAGACTCTACAGGCGGAAACATTTCATTCGCCATTTCGTGGTTGATCTCCGCTATCTGCTATCCACTGCACACTTAATATAATGCAAATGATGAGCGCGGAAGCAGTGCGGGCAGCTTAACGGAATAAATTTTCATTTTAGCGCATGCTACGAATTCCGCTATCGCTTTCATAAAGAGTGCTAAGATAAATCGAATTTTTCTCAGCATCATAGCATAGACTCCAATTGTTCGCGTAGCATCGACACTGTATCAAGTCGAAAAGGTAAAATCTCGATAATAAATGGCTACATAACTGTAACCATCGCATCTAGTCGTAATTTTTCAACAGATCATTGTGTGCCGCCAGTCTGTTCAGCTTGTTTTTGAGCATAAACATTTAATTAAAAAGACGTTTCATGCTATGTGCGGCTACTTCATCACGTTATGTAATTTATGTGTTTGGAATAAAACATGATTAGAGAAGTTTGTACGGTTCGATATGGGAGTCTCGTTTGACGACGTCTGCCAGTGAGCATGCGAGTTGAAGTGCTTGTCGACGGTCATAAACGGGTGGTGGTTAGGCTTTTGTGCTGAGTCATTGCTTGGCAGTAGGGTTGAGAGGACCTTGATCTGTTGTGCAAACGTGGCAATCTTAACTGCTGATCATGCGCTGCTTCATCGGCACGCCGAATACGCACAGCCCGTTAACACTACAATTTAGGACCGACTGAACAGTTTGCTGTGATGACTCCTCTTTGGGCATCCCACGCCCCCCTTCCCCCGCTTCGCACAATCCAAAAGCGCAACTGTAGCAAAAGGGACTCGTTCACTTTGCTAAGGTTTGCAAGCTTCAACTGAAATTCATCATCTTAAACCTGGCGAACAATCCTTTCGCATCGAACCACCCCCCGGGCAACTTGAGGTCGTTGCTTCTTCTCTATTTGTCTTCAGCATATTCACTCTGTTAATTATTCCTCTTGAGGTGGCAGAGGGAATTCTTAAATTTTTTTAAAACTTGACTAGTCCTCGCCTTTTCTCAATCGACAACAAACACAAATTAAAGCCTCTTCTGCGAAAACATTTCAAGGCAACCAATGATCATGATCGTATGTGTGATCGAGACGTTCCACGATAATGCACACCTCGAAGAATCACTACGGAGAAATTTGGATTACTTACAAGAGAATCCCAAAGTGTAGATCATTTTGTTTAATTTTAATCTGCTTATCATGTCTCAGCTTAATCGAACTAGCTACTGCAGCGCAAGCATAAGGTGTCGAAACCGCACTCCATTCATGTATAAGTTTAACCGAAATCTTTTGATGTCGACGGTAATAATCAGAACACATTCCTCTACCATCTATGCGTTCATCGTTAGCGACGAATCCTTTTCGTAATCCTCTTTAGATCTATTTCGAGTATCTACTCCCAAATGTGCGCGTTTACCATTTGGCCATTGCAGGGCCGGTAAACGTTTGTGCAGAGAGGCGTTGTTATGAGTGAGCACATTGTATGAGCGCTTTCATGCCGTATGCGCTAGAAATTGGCTTGAAGCGCCTCCATAAAATATTTCAGCACCACATCAAAGCGTTTCGCCGCTCACAACCATATTAGATTGCTGACGTGGCTCTTCGGGTATTTCTTGCATAACGTCGTGTGAGTATACGGTGCAATAAATGCAGCTAACACCGGAAGCGTTTAGAGCTGACGAGATCGAAAGAACGCCTCTAATGTGAGAGGTGCGCCCATAACGGCAGCTCCACTAACAACTATGCGATGAATACACAGTATTCTAGCCTAGTGTAATATGCAAATACGCAATAGTGCACTTAATGCGCTGAATCGAATGAGGGAATGGTCTACCCAAAAGTATATGCAAATAGCCCATACGGTTAGCAAGCAAATAAACCGCCACACTATTCAATCCTTAGTTTTATGAACTTATCACATGTAACCGTTTTTTAAACAATAATTATGTGTAACTTCCTCATTAAAGTCACCCGAGCTCCTATGTAGAGAATCGACATTTGATCAGTTCAACTGATCCTTCCTGTGAGACCAACTCGATCATCAATGAATATAACCACATAAGCACTTACGAAATTCGTTTTTTTTTTTTTCAGTCCTCAAACAATCAATTCAATAGTAAAAAAAAAGTATCTACCAGCAACAGAAATTTCATTATGTCTTTTTCACAACATAGAAAACAAAATTAACGCATGAAACGATTTCGCAATATGATGCTGAAATCAGGATAACTGCCATATGTTAGTTGAAATATAAAATGAGGCGGAAATTTTTCTCAATTTCTTCCTCCAAATTGATACGTTTATATAAGATCGTCTAGAATTATCAACAAAATATCGCTATTTTACATTTCCGAGTAGAGCTACTTTTTAGAGTAATAATCTCTGCAATTGTATCATATCTTTTGCGCACTAATAAATTTTGATTTTTGAAAATGAATAAATGGAATATTACGATCTTTTGTTCGTCAACTAAGTTTCGAATATCAGTTTAAAATATTCACTCGATTTGAATGAGCTTCAAAAGTTATCTTTTATACAGGACGGTATGCCCATATTAAGTTTTTCAGTGAGCATACCGGATTTCACTTTATCAATTACCAGGATGCAGTCGCTGAGCAAAGCCTTAATCGTTCATCGACGACAAGTGCATCTTTGTAACAGAAAACCACTAAGAGAGAGGATAATTTGGTTTCCTAAAAACAAGAGATGCGTGTCAAAAGTACGTAAAAAAAAGGAAAAAAAAACCAAGGAAAAGTGAAGCCTCAACTGGGAAAATATTTGCATTCTTACATACTGTTCGTTGGTTCTTTAATGCGTCATAAGCGGACATATCCCATTTCACAATTTCTCATTTCTTCTCCCCTATCATTTCTTCCCGGATTATCATTTTCTGACCAATTCGGCAAATCACAAAATTTTATACCAATCTTTGCAAGTCCTCTAGAGCCAAAGTTTTGTGAATCAGATTTCTTAGGCTCTTAATAGCCTTAAGCTGCTAAAACATCCTAAGAAAGTGATTATTGATATCCTCGAGTGCTAAATGGGGCGAAATTTGCCGTAAAATATGAGTTTTCGTACGGTTGTGTGGCCTGTAACTCACTTCTTATAATCGTGAGCTTCAGTCGTCATCTATCTTCTCGATCAACGAACGAATAAAGTTATCCATTTATACACAGCTTCATCAAATATGCAGCAAACATCTAGCAAAAAATTTCAAGAAACAAAGTATAGCCGGACGGAAGCGGTTATTCCGAGCATCCACTCCTCCTCTAATATGCTGTGATTACCGAGTAAAGATATAGTCTCCAACACAGCGGGGAATGCCGGAAATGATCTGTACTACTAGGTATGGCAAGTGGAAGAAGCGATCAAAAATCCGAAGACGATGGTTACCTGGTCAAGTGGAAGACGAAAACCTCTAAGTTACCAAAAATTGGTGCTCTGTGCTGGTTCAAAGGTCACCTTCCTCCCGTCGTTCGTCCCAACAAGCTTCCTCTTTTCTCCCTTCGAAACGGAACGGTTTAGCCTCCCAATATCGCATCAACACCGGGAGGGTAAAAAACTTTAGTCGCATCTGCGCATTGAAAGGTGAGGAATTCGGAGAAAAAACCTCTAACTTTCACAATAAATCTCACTATTAAAGAAGAACTTTGTCAGCAAGCAGAAATTTTTGTTGCCGCTTGTAAGCATTTTGCCTTTTGCGGCTAAAAGAAAACAAATTTTTGGGGAATGGGAACAGGTGAAACATTCATCGAATAAACCGTAATCCATTGCGAAGTAGAAAAAAGAGAAATCGAAAAACTCTACGTACTTCACAAAAAACGAAACAACAGAGTTCCCCAAGCGGCTAACCGTGCCCTTTGAAGGGATACCGCATTGCTTCTTGAAGCGCTCTTAAAACAAGCTGACGATTGTGTTGGCCATGCAGTTAAAAAGCCTGTCGACCGGCCATATGCAAATGTGGCGGCCACATCAAACGCGACCAGGTAGTGTATGGCTTCACACACGCATGCCGAGTGCGTTATCAGAACTTCCGTCGCATTATTAGTCTGATTAGAAATTGTTTTTATAGTGTTATTCCATGGACTTCGCCTTTGATGTTACCGACCGATGATGTCGTTGAATGCCCGAGACGATCGCAATGCATTCTACATCCGGTAAAATAGCGCGCACGAAAAGCTCTTTTGTGCTTTTTGCCGAGACGTCTTGCTACTAGAGGTTTTGCGTTGCTGGTGCTGAAAGACAGAGGTTAAAGCCTAGCCCTATAGTGGTGGAGCTGCGGTTCTTAATCACCGGTCGATACGTGATATACTGTAAATCAAACAAATTTTAGAATCTTTATTTTCATTTTTCTCATTCTGTTTTGCAACTTGCTAAATGTTTCGCATAAAAGTCTTAATATGTATACCGTATAGCATTCAGCAGAAACCCATCCCCATTTCAGCGTTCGCTATCAAAAGAGGTTCGCTTTCAGCTTATCGTTTCGAAAATCGGAAATCAGTGCACCTTGGGATTTAACTGCTTCACATAATGGGGCGTGCAGAACACGATTGCTTGGGAACCATTATTTCATTGCTTCGAAACAATTTGCAAAATGTTAAGGGCCTCTTTGACATAAGAAAGCTGAGTCCGGCTATCCATGAAGGCTTATACAGCGTGCGCATGGTTGTAACTTGTCGGTAGCCAAAATTTAGCAGAAACTTCTCTAGGTTTTTAGCTTTTTTATCTTTATGAAGAAATATTTATGTCGTAAAACCACATGCGACGATGCAAGAGCAAACGAAAAGATATCCAGGAAGCAATGGAGAGGAGTAGTCCGAGAATGCAGTTGGGGATGATTGCGTAAGCGGAAAAGATCGGCATGATGGTGTTTATGGTATCGCGCGCACAGTCAATGTAGTAAGATGAGATTACTGTTTGTGGTAGTGTTTTTAACCAACACCTGAGGAAACAAGATTGTTTTGCATTCTCTACATGAAGTAGGGATTATTGTCTTTGTAAGCAAAGTCAGTAAATCTACGTTTGGCACGAAGCTGAAGAAATAAAATAACCTTGTTTTGGCAGCGGCAGGTCTACTGATAGACGGATGATTATTTGGAACGGGACGATTATTGCGAATCTGTGACGTTACTCGAATCCACTTTGACTGTAACATTGGCGCTGAGATGTTATCAAATGGAAAACTACAGGTAATAATGTAATATCGCAGCGAAGGCAAAGTCGTACGATTTGTTGAAGGTTCAATATATATGTATATGTATGTATATATTTATATACATATTTATATATATTTATAGAACCTTCAAAAAACAACACGACCTTGCCTTTTGTTTTCTTTACCTTTCCCAACCGTATATACATCTACGGTTGAGTAAGGTAAAGATATCTCAAAGATGTAGTTGGGGCCTCATTGTCGGAAACACTGATTGTGTGGCGATGACTGTATTGTTTTCAGCAAGATGTTTCAGTAGAATAATTCAACCTGTTTACTTCCGCTTACCCAGCTTGTTCACCCGAACTGGCTTTTACTGGACTTCAGGCTCCCACGAGCGATACCTTGTGCTTCTAGTGCAAATTCATATAAGCCCTCCACTCCCACCCCATTCTGCTCTTCATGGTAAGGAATCCTCATCATATTGGAGTTATTCTGTAACAATCAGTGACGGAAAGGCTCCGAATATGAAAGAGTTTTTCCTCGGCTCCTTCGAGAAATAATACTGTATCGAGTTATTGTAGGCTCTGTAATTTTGGAGCAGTGATTTTTTTCTGAATCTGAATGACTCCATTGTCCGGGCCGGAGTGGAACCATCTGGAAGTTCAGTGTCGCATCCAGAGCCAGGTCGACTATACAGCCGTAGTCGGACCCAAGCAACCTTTTCGAACCCCCGCTCCACAGATGGAGCTGGAAAAATGTTATTCGCGTAGTAGGACGTAACCGAAACCATAATATGCAGTTGTGGATGCCGGAGCCGAGGCCGCAGTCTGCTTTCAGGAAGCTTAGGGGAAAGGCCGAGCCGAAGAGTAAACAGGACTTTCCCGAGGGATAGGATCTGGATTGGAGTCAGGGACAAACAAGCTAGGAGTCACAGCTGCAGTAAATTTTTCTCCGAGAGACGAAGGCAGGCTAGGAGCAAGCTGTTCGAATTTCGTAGCCGAAGCCAGAACCAAAATCACGCTCTCTCCAAAAGGCAAAACCATTCTTAGACTGGTCGTCTGCAGGTCTGGAGTAAAAGGCCTCGGTTTGGGCGCTTAAAAAGAATGTATGGACCGGTCTCCGCCTGTTACTTTGATGCAGCTTGGCAAATTTACACATGCAAACGATGGAGAGGTTGTGTATGCGCGCGTATTTGTTCCATAGATTTGACTCGGTCACCACTAAAGCCACAGATTCGGAATTTTCTATGTGAAACATTAGGCCTAACATCAGCAGGCGACGAACCGATATGTAGCCTTTTAATAGTGTAAGTGCATTTTGCGATCATCCGGATCATAAAATACGCGGGTAAAGGAACGTACGATATTTGTGCAGCGGTCGAATGGGTTAAAATACAACTGCGCATGTTGCATTTGTTGTGTACAGATATCGGTTCGCCTGATAAGAGGTTCGATAAAGGCGTATACTATGGCATTCCTGTGCATTGCACGGCACATCTTCCCATGTGTACCTGCTTTGTAGCAGTTGACTAATTAATTGGAGTATGCATTTTTGTTTCGGTTCTGAAACAGCTATCAGCTGACAGAACGGCCAGACAAACAACCATATAGGAAGCTAAAGATGACATGACAAAGTTCAGGAATGGAAGGTTCATAGAGACATCCCACTGGGACCCAAGGAAATTTTTTTGCTACTCAGCCGCAAGGAAATGCGGCCTAAAAATGAAAAGAAGTCATCAGATTACCAAAGGTTCCAATGGAACGATGATTTTTTGCCTTGATCAAAGTGACTGAGGAGCTAGAAGGCACTACCCTTCAAGCCCAAAACCTGCTAGAGATTTTCTGAGAAGTTGAAACTAGAGCACATGATAGATGCATTCTCAAGCGGCGTAGCGTGCGCTAGAGTCAGAACCTAGTCTCGTTGAGTGGAGAACTGCAGAGATGATTGCTTAAAATCTGGAGCTTGAACTACAGCCAGAGTCGTGTTTCGCTGAGGGGGCGGAGCCAACGTGAGGTTGAAGCCAAATCCTTTAAAAACTGGTTTCGTGACTGGAAACAGCCTCTCGGTACAACACAGCCATAACCACAACCAGAGCCAAGTTGTTTATCCCAGTGTCGAGGTCGATGTCGGATAAGGATTTTCCTTAAGGCGTCAACCAAAGCTGCAACGGTTGCCGGCTTTTTGGAAATCCGGCATTGTAGCTAGGATCGGAGGCCCATTTTCTTAGGGGCCGCATTAGAGGAATGTGCAGGCGTTGGCCTTGCTGGAGGCAAAAGGTCGTGCCTGAGACGAGACTCTCGTTCTTCTCAGGGCCCAGAGCGTGAGTCGATTTGTACAACGCCTGCATCAACCTGTGTCTGACCTCTGACGATGGAAAGCTTTACAGAGTAGCCGGGAGTCGAACCCGAATCGTTCGCTTACCGGCCGAGGGCTCTCTCCGCTGAACTCCTTCCCCGCTATCCACTGCCTTTTTAAGACCTTTCCACCTGCAGGCGCATAACGCCAATGCCTCCTAGCGCGTATTACGCGACAAACCACGGGGCGGTAAATACTTATAGTCATCTGTTTAGGTGCGGCTCACACCACAGTTCATACTGTATCTGGTTTCTGACAGTGGAAAGCACCACCCAGCAGCCTGGATTCGAACCCGGGTCTTTCGCATACCGGGCGAGGGTCCGATCCTCTGAGCCACCGTCCCTTCCCCACTCCGTTTTTAAGACCTTTCCACTAGCATGCGCATGACGCCAATGCCGCTTAGCTCGCATTAGGCGACGGGACGGGGGCGACCCGTAGTCATATGTAGCTTAATGAGCGCTAGGAGGCATTGACGTTATGCGTCTGCTGGTGGAAAGGTCTTAAAAAGGCAGTGGAGAACGTGACAGGAGCTCAGCGGACCGAATGCATCGCCGGCAATAGTTCAGCGGAGAGAGTCCTCGCCCGGTATGCGGAAGACCCTGATTCGACTCTCAGCTGCTCCATATTGCTTTCCAATGTCAGGGGTCAGACAGTACGAATTGTGGTGTGAGCCGTACATAAACAGATGGCTTTCAACATAAAACTCCAACACAGCTTACATCAATGCTTGTAACCGAGCAATCGTTGTAGCTCCACGCTAGAGGAGGTTGAACATTTTAGCTCTCTGCCTTTTCGATCCATCCATACGCTCTCCCTCCAACCCATCTTCTTCCAACCGTACCTTACTCAAAAGAAATATCAATATTTCCGTTTGCAAGCTTCCATGCGTTTTTAAACTGAAAATGCCAAATGCATTTTGTATATTGATCAACATTTAACACTTAAGCCTTATAAGGCTGGGAGCATACGTTCACTTCTGGGCAACTTGTCTAAGATTTTACCAGGACTATTGAGCCGTAAGCTGCATTGCTAATCACTGGATTCAATTATGCAATAGTGGGATGAAACGGCGGAAATTTCAAAAAATAAGGATCTAATACGGGTCATAGCCGCCTGGCTCAAAATCAAACACTATTAAAACTAAGAATTGGTCGATTGTGTGAAGTAATACTTCATTTCAAAATACTCTACCTTGCATCACGAAAATGCTTCTTTTTATTATCTTGTAATCAAAATTATATGGACTGCTGAAGGGCAGTTTTGGGTAACATATAGAAATAAAAGCCGATAAGAATATAAATGGTGGATCGGTTTGGACCGTTGTCGGCGTCTTCGTCGATCTGAGCTCGATCCTTGAAGATCAAGCGTTTTTTCTTCTCTGCTCAATAAAAATAACTCATTACCACAACCGTTCTGCATTTACCCGGAAATCCAAGCTTGTTCATTCTTTCCTCTCTCATCTTGAGAAAATTTTTTTCTTTCATCGATATCGAAGCGAAACTGTAAACTGCAGCTAGCTTGAAGAATTAGTCCATAAAATTTTTGATGCAATTGTGGGTGAAGCATACAACTGCGGCTTACTTTGGCGTTGCAAGAGCACCTGTAAGGTCACTAATAGTCTTCATACAATGTGAGAAAACAATGGTGATTAGTTCTCTTATGTTCAAGTCGGCCACTTTTGTTTGCTGTTTAAAAAATAAAAAGGTGCTTCAAGAATGATGCTCAAAAAGCATTAAGATCAAAAACGATGGTGTCCGAAGTTGTGGGAGAAAAACGACCCTAACGCAGTTAAAAAGCGAACTTCATTCGCCGTGATCAAGTGTGAGGGGTGTCCCAAGTTCGCAACGCACCAATGGCACGTTATCGAAACCGCAGAAAATGTTTCAAACCAGTTTGTGAATGTCTCCACTACGTCTATACACATGTCGCCGAATGTTTCGTCACGTTGGCCAAAAATGAACGTTTGCTGCGCCATTCAAATTCCATTTATACTTGGTTTCCTCCGCGATGGCTTACGATGTGCACAGAGGACGGTGTTGTCTCCGACGATCCGTTTCTCTTCCAATTTCATACACATATTGGCCATAATGAGAGTGTTTCGATGTAATTTTTCGAACAATGTGAAGAGTTTTATTTTGTCTTTTATTAAAATTAAGAAATGTGAAAGTGTGACGTATAATACATTATTCAACAGGCTCAGTACGTGCAGCCCTCTAAATCTGTTTTATGAGAAGGCGCACACAGAAAGGACGGCAAATTTGAAACACATGCGAAAACAAAAGGCAAATGCAGTCTCGTTGAAGCGATAGCAATATACACATTCTGATGTCGTTATGATCGACAATGTTCAGCCTCTACAAGGAACCAAACTATAAAATCGTAGTCAATTAAAGGTACATGTCAGGCTGATAAACTAACGCCATCGAACGAGTGCACATGTGGTGTAGTAAAGTTGATTAACTGATCATAGAAAGTACACCAAAATTGCGTCGCAATGCAAAATTTGAATATGTAGAACAGATATTCAACGGTAGAAGGATTACCAAAGGTATTTAAGTAATTGTGTCTTGTAGTAAATATCGCTTCAAGAAGAATGCGTGCATTTTTGTTGTGCTTCGAAAGTGCAGTATAGTGTATTTTGAGAAATTGTTGCTCGAACGGTATCACTGCACGCAACAGCGGTATCAACTAATAGAAAATACAAGTCCCTTGAGTGTGAAGCATAGGTTTGCTTCATTTGTTATTTATACACATGACTGATGCGTTTTTGAGCAGCTGCATAGCTAACCTCCTTAGTGACGTCATCTAATTGTGGCAGCATCTTGGAACTGCTCGATATTGACAAAGTGAAGGAACGACAAAAAACCGAATTTTACATCCGGGGACGTATCTTATTTCTTGCCAGCGGATGATAGTCGCATAATTTTTCTTTTCCGGAAACTTTGTATTCGTTACAGAAATGATTGCACTCGGCGAATTATCAAGAGAATAGGCTGAAGATATTTGGCTTGAATGTTCCTTGCTGAAGCGAGAATGGCATTCGAGTTGGCCTTTGTGTTTGTCAAACCGGGAGAGATCATCGGATACGCACACAACTTCAAAGGCGGCAAAATGGATGTGTTTACAACTCGTTTACCTTAACGCCCATCGGTAACGATTGCAGCTGCAAATACTTGGAACGTATATATTAAAATTCCAGCCTGCCCAAGAATACGTCTGTTTTCTCAACGCAGCGCTCTGCGGCCCAGAGCCCTCCGCCAAACTTCGACTTAGGCCCTCGGGCAAGCATCCGAAGGAAGCGACCCGCAAATCGATTTCCGTCTTGCCCGAGGGCTTTCTAATCGCTAGTCCATGAGCCGTTCATCTAGAGACAGTGAAGAAATTTGAATAAAAAGCATAATGCAACAGCTACCTGCTCTTGAGAACTCACTTTCTTATCTACAACAAAAATACGCTCGCTTCGTGTCCTTGGCTTCAAGATTTTTTGGCTCGCTTAGATCATTTTAACAAAAACTTCATCTCGTTATGAATCACTTTAATTCTACACTTTCAGGTTGCCTCGATGTGCCCCTTTGCTGCTGGTTGTATGGTTTATAGGTAATCTGCAATTCTTCGCGGTTAATGAACGTATAATTGCTCCTCTTTGCCTCGAGATAACCACATTTCTTTGCTGCAAATTCGGAATTTTTGGCTCGCTTCGAGCTCCTTATTCTTTTCTCTCACCAGACTAGCTTTTTTACCTCAGGAACTTTTTGGCCCATGTGCCTAGCTGAAAAATGCTTTTCCAGTGGATATATACGAGAGGAAGATGAAAGGTGAAACGCTGTAATATGCTGCTATTTTTTCCTACATTCTTTGTTTCATGAGTTATTGAAAACAGCAGCTAGAAACCGAAGTATGTACAGAATGTATACCCATGTCGTCGTCATTAGGCATGTGGATATGCAAGCTCAGCCGGTACAAACTGAAGGGTGCGAGCGGGAGCTGCGTGCCTGAACAGCAACTATGTTGGAATTCTGTGGCAGTTTTCCAAGAAGCTACATAAAAGTTACTTAGTTTTTTGACGAAGTAAGCGAAAATATCCAAAAATGTGAGCAAAATTTCTGATCAAACACTCGCAGGTGGCATCCAGCCATTGATCCCATCCCAGACTGACATTCTGCCAGAGCTGAAGTGGTGTTCGGCTCATATTTTAAGGACTGTGGAACGCCAGTATTTTTTCAATGACAGGAAATCTTTGTTTTCTGTTATACAGATTTGAAAATATAAGCTTTCATTTACATCTTGCCTGACACAGTAATTGCCTTTAAGGTGAAACATGTAAGAGGAACATGTATTTCGTTATCATGGAACTTTTCCGCACGCTGTAAATTTAAATCCTTTCATACACACGTTTGACATACAGGTTAACTTTTCGAAGCACGCTCATCCTCGGCCAATGAAGGCGATATTTTAACACATTTGCTTCTTTTCTCGAAGGTTGACATGAAGAGTGACAAACAAAAACGCCTATGTTGTTCAGAAATGCGGAGGTGAAATTGAGCTGAGATTTATTCTTTCACAGACAATAAATCATTTTTTAAACATAAAGCTCATTAGAATGCCAATCAATCAATTGTACCTATATAAGTCAAATCACGTTGACCAAGCCAAACATTACAACTGTCACTATGGACAACACTCATTTTATAATAAATAGTAACTTTTCATCCACATAGACATCACGTTTACAAAAATTTTCCTCTCTTCTACTTTTTTCACCATTTGCCTAAAAATACCGACTGTATAGCA
>JPKZ01002491.1:53229-107464 GCA_000803305.1 Toxocara canis | reverse complement strand
CATGAAAAATAAATTCGATCAAATGAGAAGAGGAAGGATAGTCGAAAAGCAATGCATTGGTTAAGGCACTGCCAGTTCTGAATGCGCGAAATGTCGCTTGAAATATGAATTGTGGCGATTTTCTTACTTATGCTATCGCAAATCAATAGCTGCCAATAGAACAAAAGCAGAAGACTCAAGATTGAGGATACTGATACGCTTTGCAGAATTATGCAGTCAAATACGAAAATAGCCTACCTGCATTTCAGTAAAAACAATTAATAAAGATTATTGTCCAAATTAAATGTGTGTGTGTGTGCAGGTTGATGGAGGAGGGGTGGGGGAACGGGGGATAGGAGGGGAAATGGGAAGAAGGGCCGTTCAGTCTGCATTCGTTTGCGAAGGCGATTATTGCTCTCTCGAAAGGATAAAAAACGCGATCACTTGTCACTGCAGTGGATCTTTAAACGATCATATACTCTCGATTGAGGATACTCAGTCATGTAGCAACCGTTACAATGAACCTGAATGTATAATAGAGGATAAACTGTTCCGGACACCCACTCTCAGGTGAATATGCTTTTCATCACGATACTAACTTTGTCGTATTTATGAACTATGCAGTCGCTATGGCTTCCGTTTGAAAAACATTTCGGGCAATGTGGAATCGTACCCATGCAATTCAAAAAGAACTTCAGTTTTTAATCGATGATCGATCATCGACACCTGTGGCGGAGTAGGCGATTGATCACAGTACGTTTCGCTTAAATGAGACTCGGTTTTTTTCTTTTCACCAACAGATGTTTCATGCTGATACTAACGTGAAGGTAATTTGAAGAGATTTATTTGGAAGGCACATCGGAAGTGAACAGGGAGTGGTTTCGCAACAAAAAATAAGATTGATGGAATTTCACATTCTTTGGACATTCTAAATTATTAATTGCCATTATTCGGCGGGTACAGCATGCGTTCACTAAGGCGCTCGATGAACGAAGATGCAAAGCAAGGCCAGCGTGCATTGGTAATAGTGTTTTTCGTGCGCCGCACATTATACTCCATCGTGCAGCAACTAACCGTTTCACAAAAATGCATAAGCGGGCTCGAACAGCACCCTGAGATTATGAATGTGTCTCGTCCATTTTTGTTCAGTATGCAATTATTCCAAAGCAGACGGGACATGAGCAGTAGAAAAGCATCCAGCAAACGCTACCAGTAAATAGTCGCGTTTACTTGACGCTTTTCTGTTGTTAGCGTGACTAATAAATAAACGGAACAATTGTCCTTACTATGCATCACTGAAAGCATTGAATGACTACATAAGAACTTTCTTGACCCACTCGGTACACGGACACACCCTGCCTTCTCCCCACGCCTGTCCCCCTTCCCCTTCCTTATTGAAAGGAAAGGGAGTGAGAGGCGAAGCCACTCGGATTTTGGGCAACGTGCGGTCAGATGGAAGCATGAGTTTTGAAAAGTCCGGAGAAATATCATCTAAAAACGTGAAATTTTCAAAGGCCATTCTTGTCGGTTATTTGACCATAATGTTTTTTGGCCTTGAGACCGTGGTCGGCAAAAAGTGGTCCGACAGCGGCGGTCCTACGTGCGTTCTACTTCATAATGTTAAACAAAAGGAATTTCGAAAAATAATCTGATTTGGGCGGTACTGGACATTGTCCTCGCATTGTAGATTCTTTTGCAGTAGAAATGTCAATTAAACTGGATATTTGGTAACATATTGGAACATTCTATAAAAGAATAATACTTGGGGATGTGCAAAGGTACAAAAAACGTGGGGAAGCGATCATGAGAAGTGCATGATCTGTTTGAGTGGTTAAATTTTCATACTTATATAATCGCAAGCCCCGCCCTGAGCAGACCGCAGCTCGACGCACACTGCAAGGGAAATGCCACTAAGGCGTGTCCATCCATTCGGCAACATCGCCTTATTCACATGCAAGTCTCCATGATCCTTCGGTGGTATTAACGCACGTCTTCCTATTAAATAATATCCGTATTACATCGATTACGGGTCCTAAGGGTTTCTCCCGCACAGGTCTGCTTCGGAAATGCGCGAATTTTATATGCCTATCGTTCCATTGAAGTTTATTTTCAAAACTGCTCTCTCGCCCCATCGCGAATACAGTAAGGCTTCAAGAATACCGCAAAACCTTGGACATAACGTCTCCCTCAAAAGAAGTCTTTCTAATGGAATACTGCTTGCCATGCGCCCTGCCGAATTTGGATTTGCAAAGCCCATTGGGTGCTCTAATTAATGAGCTTTGCAGGTGCGAATTCTATGCGTGTATGTATATTCACATGTGTGTGCGCGTGTGTCTGTCTGTCTGTCTGTTTGTCCACCTATCTGTTATTGTCAAACTGAAATAGGCATTGTTCAATTTTAGTTGATGCAATCAACATTCTGGAATGACTTCTTCTGCTCAGTCTGAAATCAGTCCAGGCGCCAGGAAGTCGTAGGAAGTGTAAAAAATGCGCTGCGACCGGTTGCAAGATGCAAGCAATTTTTTCACTCCGTTCTAGGAGATCTAGACATCCTGCGGGGTGGACAAACTGGGTGTAGACGCGACCCAGTGATGTAAATTATGACTGCCAAATTCTGCAACAATATCTTTGATGGTTTCAGAATTGAAACTACCGCACAGACGGCCAAGCGAACCGACCCGTGCGTATGCATACAAATATGCACACGAGCTCCTGGACATGGTGTTAACATAATGCGATTTGTAAATAAAAATTTGGGAAAGCGCGTTTAAAAAATGAATCTACAGGTGAGGAATTTCGCAAACAAACGGGTAGAATGGCATATGGATGCATATCTAATGCTTTCTTGACAGTATGGTTGCAAAGACCACACCTGCTTCATTATTTGCGAGCAGTTAAAAGCTGGCGGACCTGGTGGATGGGATCGCCAATGCTCGCATCGCGTGGGATCTCTTGCACGCATTCGTGCCCGTTAGAAATTTCAAAGATCGCAATGCCGAAGTTTACATCTAGGCTCTGACAGCATATTATAACTTCAGAGTAGATCTTGGACCTCTCGCTCATATGCACGCTCCCCGAGTCTATAGTGTCGCGCATGAGCTGGAAGCGCGCGAAGTGTAAACGAAATTTCACGCGACTCATGTTCCAAGACTCCAGTTCAGTAATGCAGCTGACTGTCACATATTCACTAATGATTAATGCAGCAAGGCATACATTTATAACTTACAGCGCTTTATAAAGACTAAAATCCCACACTTCATCAAGTTTTGAATGAGCTCACAGTAAGCGAAACGGCTTGTTATCGCCGCCATGTTGCATGACGGTAGGGTAGTCATGCATGCGGACGAAGGGACCAGGGTGAATTAGCTAAGGAAATGGGGCGACGGAGGTTGAAGAAGGTAAGGACGTGTTCCATAAATTATCGGCGCGCCGTGCTTCCACCTAAAATTCAGCATTCACAGTCTTTTGCGATTTCATTTTGGCAAATTCACAATAGAATGTTACACCTCGTAGAGGGGAAATTTGCACGATTTTCAACCAGCATGTTTGCAGCAGAAAAAACTTAACTGGTGTTTTGTAGAAGATTTATACTAGTGGTCGGCTACGATAAGAATCTGAATATATTTTTCTCGTGAGCAGTTTATGAAACCAGTTGCGTTGAAGGATAAGCCGTCACAATGCTCGTCGTGCCAATTCCCCGGCCCGTATAACTACTTGCACGTTACTGCATCGTCCTTGCTATTTTCCGCAACCATCAGAAACCAATGACATCCGTGGTAGCAATAGCGTCACGACTCTAGAAGAGTGCTGAAAATATCCACCGTCTTTGGTGAAAAAACACCATTTATGAAGGGCTGATTGCGAGTTGTTCGGTCTTCACTGAGGCTCATTGAAAATAAACTTCGAGGAGTAGGACGAAAAGAGATGGGCTGCATGGAACTAAACTAAGAGCGTTTTGATGGTTTTTTAATCAAATTCGGAAAATAAAGCCGTAAGCTGTCGAGCATGGCACCGGGCCAATCTCAACTGACACTTCTGTTATTCTTTCGCTCTTCACCCAACATCATTTGGCTAATATAGTCAGTGAAACAAAATAAATGCGTAGAGTAATCGAGGTAACACCTGCAAATATTCATTCGTAGTAGTTATGACCTCTGTTTCCGAGACAGTCCTGTATTGCTCAGGCTCAGGACGTTATTCAGAACGCGTAATCTATAGAGAAGTTGTAGGTGATATCGTAGCATCTAATAATCTTTACTACAGAGTGCTATGAAAAGCTTACATTTCGTCTAATGATTGCTCCTTAGCTGGGGTTCAGCATTCGAAAGCCATCGAAGAGAACTCTATATGGACGACATTATAGGCAAATCAAGCAACCAAGTTTTAAAAACAATGAATGCGTAATAAACGGCAACCGTTATCACAGATCACGATCACGATGATGGTGATCTTTTTCGGAGAATGAGGGAAGGGAACTACTCACATGTTTTTGATAATCTACCCTCTACTCGGGTCGTTTTTTTTGGCCAAAGGATCTTTTCAATGCAGTTTTGTGTTTTATATCACAAAGTTGCTTTTACAAACAATCGCAGCGAGAGTTTTTAGCGAAAAACTTCCGAACAAACATATACTGTGGCAAACATAAATGTACATTCCGTTTCACAAAATTGAGGAAATCGAGCGTTCATGGTACAGCAATTCACTGTATCAGCAGCAAAACGCATGCAACTCATGTGAATTATAGCGATTTCGACTAATGAAGCAAAACAGCAACAGGCTCAATAGAAGTAGCGTATTCGAGCCGAACAAAACTGTACAAATGTTTTGCTCGTTGATTTCAATGAAATCTTTAATGAGCGCAGGAAAACACGAAGACGTATGCAATAGCGAGAGAGATCAAAGCTCATTCATTGGTCGTCAATTCGTTTACTTCATTTTCTTCCAACTTCTTCATATTTGGCAATACTTCGAGAAAACATGAAAGATTATTCGATAGAAAAATTACATAATGTTTTCCTATGATATGAAAAGTGTTTGCAAAGATGGCAACTTTTATAGGCACTCAAAGATTTTCCACAGTTTTTCCACTGAAATTACTCTCACCTACTGTATATATCTGAACCCCACAGTGGATTCTATTTCTGTGAAAAAAAATCGTCAAATTTTAAATGGGTTTATGAGAAGTGAGTATGGCTCCTCTTATAATGCTGTTTTCTTGATTTTTATCTTTTAGTTACTGAAACTGTTTAGAAAACTTCATAAAATTCTTTTTTTTTAAACCGTTTGATCTCCCCTATTGCATTTTTCACTTCTATCTACTTTCCAATACGTTTGTTAAACTGCTAACAGCACTGAGTGAGAGATAAAAGCATATCTGTCTTGCCATCGATTGTTGCCCCGTGCTCATGCGATTCTGCTTTGCCGGCTGCCGTTCAAATTGAATCCATTCGTGGCTGCTGGAGCATAAGTTCGATTTCGTGATGCGATTTTCACCACATTTCACAGCATGTTTAATTTCGCGTTGTCTAAACGATGAATCTTGAAAAGAATTTCGAGAGCATCAATTGCGATCTAGGTCTAACTACGACCAAAGATTGACTTGCAACAAATCTAAGATCAAAAATCTACAACTTCACGTATTCCACATATAGAAGCGTTCATTAATCCTTCGATAAAGGCAAACAAACCCTTCTTCGGCGGCCACTGCTGAAAGTTTGTCAGTAATGAATCATGTGTAATCAAGGAAACGCCGAGAAACAGATTTTTGCGGCGAGCGTATTCCGCAAAAGCAAATAACGCGTCATCTTTTTGAGACTGCGAACGCTACAACTTTCATTCAGCACTGGATGTGTACTTCTGTTTTTCATACCATGAATTAGTGACTTCCACAAGCTAAGCAGAAAGCAAAAAGTAACGAGCGCACAAGTGCTTGCCCTTTTCTGAAAATGCGAATTTTGAGAATGTTCCCACTTACCTCATTCTAAATAATCAATTTAATAATGGGATGAGAGAACATGTAAGTTTATTTAAAGCAAGTTCCCCGCTACCATAATCGGAGCAATTTTGTCGGTAAAATCGAATTTTCTTTACGGAGTGATTGCCTTTTTTGGGCGTTCAAAAGAGACGTGAAATAAGCTGGATACAATTCATACAAAAGAATTCACAGGTGCTCAGATGAATTAGTTCTACGAATTTGGTATGTAGTATATCAGTTGTGTGGTGCGCAGAATCAGTTGTGTCGTCTGGTACCTATCAGCCGCAATTTTTCTTTTCTTGCGTCATCCCAGTAGGTCGAAAAGGCTGTCAATTACAAAAACGATGTACTTCGAATGAATGAACATAATTTTTTGGCAAGTGTCAGCTACGCAGTTGCATTCTGGTCGTTTAAACTTGATGAAACAAGTGATAAAAACAAGTTTGCAGAGAGCATGTAGATGCAGTTTCGTGGATGCTAAAAAAATAAAAAACGTGGCGAACGAGTATGTGCCAGTGGGACGTTTTGTGAACGCGAAATGTCACACGGGGTGTAGTAGCGTAGCCGTGCACAAAGTACGTCACGCCTCTGGCAAGAGCAGCGTAACATGGTGATAATCGGGTGGGCTGGTACGCCAGGTACGCGACTTGAACGCGCAACAAAGGATCTGGTATCGCCTCTAGCATGTTCGCACCTCCACCCCACCCGCCCCGTCACCCGCTAGCGCAAATACGTCGGTCGGTCACTTGGTACGTGTGCGTACCAACGCTCACCATTTACGCGCGATTGCAAATTTCACGCGCACATCCGACAATCGCCTAGACGTTCGCTCATACCAGACCGTTTAAGGCAAAAGATAAATAAAACGTTCATGTGATGGAATCCAAAATGAACATCCCACGTGTTTAAACTAATGAGCTGGGGTTAAGGCTGGGACGGAATTTTCCATAAACGTTCAAGAAAAGGGATAAAAACATATTTCAACGGACAATTCCAGACTGCGCCCAAATGGTCAGTTGCGGTTGGTCCAAATGAAAAGCTCCCGCAAAGGCGCGCAGGGAGGGAGGGAAGGGGGGGGGGGTAGAGAGAGAAGTGTACTCTGGAGCAGAAGAAATGGGACAAAAAAAAAAACCCCCGGGGGGGGGGGGGGGGGGGGGGGGGGGGGGGGGGGGGGGGTAGAGAGAGAAGTGTACTCTGGAGCAGAAGAAACCGAGGGCGCGGAAACATTATTTTCTACTATCTCTCAAAAACGGAGAAAAGGGATCCCTCCGAATGGAAAGAAGAAGCATGAACCGCACCATAGCTGCAGCCGAAGCAAGCATTTGCCTGACTCTTCCATGTGAGCGTGCATGTCAGTCGGCTAATGAAGCGAAAACTTCGTTTGCCTTTTTAGTTTACAACCGCTTTTATTTGATGCACCTGGAATTTCGTTGGGGTCGAAAACGAGTAATTCTTACGTTTATTTGTACGCGCTTTTTGGTGAGGATTATCAGTACTTCTTTTACAGCGCGTAATAAAAAGCTCATGACGAGAAAAACTCCAAGACATTAAACAGGGCCAAGAACATGTCCCCAAAAATATCCGAAAATATTAATCGAATCCCTCGCCCTGGCGAGGAGGAGTGGAGGGGCGGAAGATAAGTACTCTCCTCCACCCGTGAAGATTAACCCCTCATTCTATTTGCTACTGTCTCCCTCCGTAAAGAAAAAATAACTAAACTAAACTGAAGAATCATCGCAAACGTTCTAATGTCATAACTGACTGAATCAGTAACCATGTCTTAATGCCTTAGATCACTGTCTTCATTCTCACTGAAATCCCTCAAACACCCCTCCCTCTTCTCTGTGAACTTTTCTCCATTGGCCATAACGTTAGATTTGCATTGAATCATTGGGAAGAGATCGGCCAAAAATTTTACGGTAAACAATTTTCCCTATTATTGAGCTCATAAAAACAGTTGAGAATTTTAGCATGCGGGATTTGATTCTCGACTTGCCGATTGTTCTTTAGGCGTTTCTCATCAGATCAGTGAAATCATACGCGGACTAAAATGGTTTTGAAAAGAAAAAGCCACGCATATGTTTGTAGTCGAAATGAACAACCGAAAAATATAAAACAGAGCGCAAAAGAGAAAATCAAATTAGATGAAATCACAGTACGAACGATTTAAAATCATCAGCATCAACTAGTATCGAATGCAGACGATAAATAAGAAAATTCAAATAAAATGCGGTTTTCTGGGATCTGACCTATGGGCATAACAGTTCGCACGCGAATCACAATAAGATATCATGCAACATGATCAACAAACTTTTACTTCCTATAAAAGCTTAGTCCGCACTCCATCACTACACAAATAAATTTACCCATGCGGGAATGTAGTTCTCATGAAATCTGTGTAAGCAGCATGTAGGGCGCTTGATCCTGTTGCAGCCTATAAGTCCTGAATTTCTTCCAAGGGCTAGACAAAAAGTTTAGTTGAAAAGAAAGTGAGACCTATGTCTCGTCTCATATAAGATTGAAATCTCTACTACTGCAAACTCTCCACCCCTTCCTTTCTCTCTTCCGTGTTTTAGAAACGCCAAAGATTGTTCTCTTGCTGTCTATGAAATTTTAGACACGCATAAAATAGCGGCGCTGCACAATTGTTTTCGGGGTAGATGAAGAAGCTAACACTGCCAGGGCTGGAGATAGAAAAAAAATGAAAAAAAGAAAATCTTTGACTTGGGAGCAAATTATAAATTTGAAATCAACAAACGATTCATTCTGCGTACTTATTTCCTAGTCGTTATTCTCTTTCTGTTGGATGACGTTTTTCAGATTCAATGCTTTTTCAAAATCTTCCCACTTTTAGCTCTCTTCATCTTATTTTGTTCCTGTGGTATAGTGTTCATAGTGTTCCTGTGGTATAGTGTTCATAAATCTTCATAAGTGTGTTCATAATCTAAGTTCTTTAACGTCCATATTTTGAACACTTTGAAACTAATTTTACACTTTAAACATGTGAGAAGTTATGACTGTTGGACGCGCTTTGAAACCCAAAAGGCTCACAAGTCTCAAAAAATCATTACTGTTGTGTGCTGTGAAGCGATCGTACAGAAATTTGTCTATAGTGCCAAGCAGCAATGCAGGATATTGCAGAAAAAAGTAATTACGTTGATTATGACAAATAACACTGAAGGGTAAATGAATATATCTTCACCATCAGTTTTACTGATGCATTCATAACATAATGGGATTTTGTATGGAAGCATTCCACCGAGGCAACTGTATGCAGCTCGTTTAGTTTTGAGTTACAGCCACTTTCGTTGCGCCAAAATTAGTTCGCGATTCTACTGGTCACTAAACTACAGTCACGCAATTGTGTAATTACTGGCACAGAAAATTGGTGTTTATGCTAATGAACAGGTGCGAAGTGAAGAGCCTGCGAAAGGTTTCCTCTTATATGAGAAGTTGGTAGTTTGGCTAGCGTAATTAATGATTACTAGCTGTAATTGTTAATAAGTAACTAGTAGTTAGTAGTCGCTAATTAATAAAGTGGCACTTGATAGTGTGGTAATTTTAGTGGCCTTAATTCGGAAATCATATGCTATTAAGCAGCTGCTGTCGTGTACTTTTCATGATATGTGCATTCTGAAGAATAGGAAAAAAGCTCCATAAAAGACGGGAAAAAGAGTGGAAGTGTGAAAGGCGAAGCAAAAAAAACGAGCTCTGGCGTGAAAAAAAAAACCATTGCGTATGCAGTAAGCAGGTTAAGAAGTTTTTGCTTCCGCTTTCAAAGCGAGACCTCTTTTGCCTGATAGACAAAGTATGATTACCGCAAAAATATCTCGTATATCCTTGTAAGTCTCGTTTCCCTTATGAATATAACGCCTTTTTGATCTTCTAATCATTACAGTCGATCACTCTATTCTTCCTCTTAGGATGCCGCATATACGATTTTACTGGCACAACAAGAAATGTAAAAAATGTTTGACCGATATAGGTTATTTGCAAGCGGGAACATAAAAATTAGGCCTCCATTAATAATTACATATGCTAAATAATAAAGCTGTGCTATAATAACAACGGGGTTATATTAGTAAGCGAATACATAACAGCATGAGGTCCGTGGCATTGTTTCAGTGTTCGCCAAAGCATATTTTACTTCGTCATATATTGATATGACTGGAGTAGAATACAAAGCAGCTAATTGTTGTGCTTTTTGACGCATTTCAGTGGAGAACGTCTGAAGAAATGTTGATCTCATACATCGGATCGCTATATGAAAATTTTGCAAATTCGATGGCACTACCAATATATGTTACGCAATATATGGTAGCCATAGCATGAGGTCCGTAGCCATATTGAGTGGTTCACATCGCGCGCTGATGGCATTGGTAAGTACATTCATGAAAAAATCCCCCTTTTTTCCTTGCTGATAATCATCCCTACAGAAAAAAACAGGACGTGCACACTGAGCAAGTGATATACGCAGGTAAACGGTTGTGTGCATTTCTTTTTTTTCTTGAAGTTTGAAAGCGAAAACAATGAAAAAAATGATTGAATGCTTAGAAGTTGCAGTAAGACAAATAGAAAAAAAATACAAAAGAATTTCAGATTTCCGTCGTCCTTAGTTGCTGCTGCTGGTTGTTGACTTGAGCGCCCCAATCGTCACAACGATATGACCCTGTTAGTGCAAGAATATATATGCTTTTTATGAGAAAATATGATAAACAGAGAAGGCTGTGTGCACTGCGCGCATTCTTGTTTTCGTTTCGAGATGTTTTCGGAGAAGTGCACAACTGCACGTGGCACATACACACACAAATATTTGTAAAAATGAATGAAAAGAGTCCGACAAAAACGCGAAACTCTTTTTTTGTTACAAACAGAAAAACGTGCAAAACGTGTTGTTGCGTTGCTGCGTCCACTGTTTGCTCGCGACGGTCGTAATCGTTACGCTTCAGGAAGTACGCAGTGTTTGGGAGGATTTCAATAAACAACACTCACAGAAAAGAAAAAAACCAGTGGAATCACTAAAACGGGTTTTATCGTGTCCGAACTGTGGAAAGTGTGAAGGACAAAAAAAATGATATAAAACGAGAGAAAGTGTCATATTTGGCGTGAATAAGGCGAGCGTACAGTAAGTAGATAAATTGAGACGTTGCAGAATGCATCACGTGATAGAATTTCAATGCCAAAATGACTAATCACCAATAGACGGAAACCGATGACAAATAGCGGCGAATTTCGATGATTGCGCAATATTTCAGATGACATCATGTGGCTGTTCCAAATTTCCACAAGCTCACTGAGTATCCGCACTTCTAATGCACTCGTTTGAACTAAAAAGCCTATGGTTTTATGGGGCTGAGAGGTGTGGGGAGAGGAGGAGAAGGCGGAAATTGGTTTAAGAAACTTGCGAAATTTTGAGCAAATTTCCAGAGTTTTTCCGCACTTTCGACACGGTATAGGGAAATTCTGCTTGTCAGTGAAATGTGCTCTGTTTGTCCTCGGAATCGGATTTTTTAAAAGACCCAGGGTTTTATTGGGCCTTCAGAGCTGCGAAACGTCCCTGTTTGGAACCAGGGTATACTACTGAAAACGTCCTGGCATAACAGCAAGCACAGGGTATGTAATTTCTAAAAAGACGAACAATCTTTGGTCAAGTGAAGATGTGTTTATCCAGCGGCCTTCAACATCAATGATGAAAGAACTATAAAGAAACTCAGCTTCGCTCAATGAATCACATTTTGTTCGTCGGTCGGTTTCGACTATCTTGCAGCCTTCAATGGTCGGGGAACATTTACTAAATGCAAAATACGCATGAAAGTTATCTTCTTTTTTTTCTTGCGTAATGGCTTTTACTCCGCCCTATACGTGTGTCTTCTTTCTCAGCGTTATGTTATTTCTAACAGTAGTTCCCTGTGTCTTCCTACAGATTTATATTCCCTGCTGGCGATATTTTATTATTATTGTTATCTTGAAAGCTCGGCCAGAAAGCAGTATGACAACGAACACCGTACAATTGCAAATTCTTAAAAGCAATACCAGTATATATATATATATATATATATATATATATATACATAAAACGATACCAGTATTGCACCACTTCACTAAGTGATTTCGCAACGGAGGAATTGCCTTTACTACGAACGCACATTATGGTCCTGAAACGAATGGTGCCCAAAAAATTATGTTACACTTTGTTTGGTCGTTAGATGCGAAAAGCTTTTCAGAGATCAAAATAACTCTAGCATGACTCCAAAACGACACTAAGAGCAAAAGGCGTGCGCTTGAGCTTGCTGACATGTTGAAGTTGTCTCCGCTTAGATTGTTCTCGATTAGGGATTTGAAATTTTCACTTAATTTCAAATATCAGAACTGGTCGTGAAGTTCAAACAAAGTGCCTTCGGCAATTAGTGTAGCAATATATTAAAACATTTCGAATGGGCCATATGCAACAACTGAAAAGTGTGCAGATAGTAGCAATATCTAATCGAACATGGAAAAAAGTGGAAAACGCGCCATGACAGCTTTCTATGAGCATCACATGAGAACGGCCTAACCCCAAATGCTAAAAAAAAAATCACTTTAAGATCACATGCGTGCAAGAATTTCTTTTCCGCCTTATCTGCGCTAGGATGTTATTACCTTTGCAATGAATGTACATTGCAAATGATATGCGTAGAACAATTTGTTGAAGATATCAGAGCTGCTTTCGCCGATATCTTCCATTGCCACAGAACTTTGGCTATAGTAATTCATAGACTTCCCATTTCCATTTTCCAATGCCAAGCAACATATTGCCTCATTCGAACAAGAATCTTACGTGAAGACAATTATAGCACTCCACCAGCTTTTATTGTTAATAATTTTTCAGCATAGGATTCATTTAAAAACTCACGAAGCATGCGTAAATATTGCTTGAAAGCCTTCGAAGTCGCAGCGCCAGTAAGACACAAACTCACATGTACATGTGGAAGAGTGAGTGCATAGTTGGGCCGTACTGCTAATGGTATATTCATATCACACCGAATGTCGCCAGACGACGCAGTTTGGCAATGTAGACGGTTTCCCTAGGCTAATAGTTTGCTCCGAATTGCAATGATCACCAATGCTAATTGGAAAACTAATGGTAAATGAATGCATATGGAAGACGACGGTGAGTCGACGAACACTCTCAGAAATATTTAAACGGAATGCAAAAATCCTTAAAGGAAAGCAATGGAGTGTTTCAAAATGATACTGACGGATAAACAACTATCCGTTACTCAATGAGTTTTTTCTCATAAAAGGACAAGCTAACCGTGCGCAATTGTAGTTTGCTTTGGCGATCGAGAGTGACGATACACGTCAAGTTTACCAGGCAACCGTGCAAATGCCTCAAAACAATCACTATGGAGCAAGTGGGATGAAAGGATTGGTTCGCATGACGGTATGGTTCCCCAGTAGTTCTCCAGTGTTTCGGAAAGAGCGCAAGAAAAGCAGATGTGAATCGAATGGAGTGTAAATACATAGGGAAAGCGTAAGGTTATACGATGAAATTCTGTCTATGTGACCAAAAATAGAGTAATGAAAAGAAAATCTTACCGGCACAGTCTTTTGCATCAAGTAAATCTGAAAGGAAGCCGCGCTTCTGTTCCATTATGAGGATGAATGTGACGCTGTCTTAGAATACAAGCCACAACTCGGGTGGGACCATCATTCAAAGCAGACCTCACGTAACATAAAAATTATGAGGTCACCATCGCATGCCGAAATGACTCTAAAAAGAACTCGTACGATGAAATTATCTGAGATAATCGGAAGGCGAAAGAAAACAACGACAGCTGAATATAAAGGTTATAATATGCATAGAAGAAAACGACAAAAAGCAGGTCCATGAAATGGGCACTCAGACTTCATAAGGCCATGTGATCTTGCCTCTTCGGACAGGCTTATGTAATGAGTGTGTTTTTCACTCGACTACTGGACTTGCGACAAACAATGAATTTCTTGGGCCGTCCTTCCTGATTATTAGGAAGCCCGCAGATGGTCAGAAGAAATTTGGTGGTTGCTTTTTGCTCCGCCCCACCTTTGAGCTGGTCTTAGGCCCTGCAAATGTTAACCGATTCGGGGGCAGAAACTTCTTTGGTCGTACCAGTGCCGATGATCTACTCGATATCCATTACGGCAAAAGATAAGACGATTAAGGGGCCAATTCAAGCTAAGAAGAAGTGATTAAAAAGCTGAGGCGAAAGATGTAGTGAAAGATGGCAAACATTTATCGCCTCGGTAAAGATTACCGGAAATGACATTACGGCAGCCACATGAACTATCGGCCACTTCGGAAGTGAGCTTGCAAAAAGGAAGAATTCAGCGTGGTGGTGCAGAGGATTCGTCGGCGACACCGATTCCGATCGTTCAATAGAAGATCGCAAAACCCCGTTTCGAGGAATGATCAACAAAGTTATTCTCCTCAGAGCTGTGCATGTGTTGTCAAAAAATGTTGTGAAAATAGAAGATTCTATAGGAAATCACTGAAAATGAAAGCAGGCCTCACATAAAAAAGCTCACCATTAAAAGACTGTTTTAAAAAGCGTTTAAGTATTGGTTAAATGCGACGAGCTCATTTCGAACTCTCGCAAAATGAAACTGCGAGATACAAGAAATCAACTGGCAAAGTTAAAGGATTACGCGACAAAAAAAAGAAGAGTGATTATCCAATTTTTATGCGGTGTCTAAAAACTGTTGTTTATCTCAAATGCGGTTAGTTTCTTTGATTGCTTTAGTAAAGACTTTTTCCAACTCATTCTTGCTCGTAGTCATCTCAGCTGATGATAGCTTTAACAAAAGGTGAATCGGAGCGTAGCTTGAATGAGCAAAATACAGCAAAAGTGACAACGTGTGCGAAATAAAACGAGGTGTAAAAAAAAGAACAAATCCCCACATGGTGGCTTGCTTTTTTTATTTTTGTGAACAAAATTCCATTTTTGGCGCAATTTGAATCTGACAAATTTCGGCAATCGGTCTACTTAGGAGGAGTAGTGAGAAACACTAAGAGGGGGCCTGTGCTTGGCAAACGTCTTTTAGAAGACTTCTCTTATTTCTCCAATACCACATAAGCTTTGGGTAATTTAGGTAATCTCTATTTATTTCATTCTACTTTTGTTCTGAAGAAAATCAATGTTCACCATTGTTTGCCTTCCGTTGTATCTTAATCAAGTTATTTTCAACAATATAAGAAGTATAAGTTAAAGCAAAAGCAAAATAAAAAGCAAAAGCGCTATTTGTTAACGGTGTTTGTTCTCGACAACGATCGGTTCCAGCTAGCCCATGCGCAACTGCGCATGGAAGAAGAATTCCATCTCTGTTGTTCCAAGTGGTGATTAAAAACCAAACTGTTTTTTCTATCGCCTGGGAGCCCGCCTATATTTTTAGCCGAAGCAGTCCCATGATGCTCGCTGAAGGAAACGCAGTAAGTAGTGAAGTACGAAAAAACAGTATTATTTGTAGTGCGTTCATGCGACTGCCAGCGCATAGTAGTTTCGAGTCATCCATTACGGCCGGTTCGACAGCATCTTCCACTTTCCGCGTTCTCTTTCCTATGTTAGCAATGGACGCGTCCGGACGTGGGATAGAAATTGTGGACGACGGAGAGGGGTGGGGGGGTCAGGGTACCGTTAACTTCATTGTTTTGAGACGACAAATGAAAGCAGCTGGATTCACTGCTAAAAGGGCATCATTAGTCCCAAATGGATGTGCATGTATCCACATCCTCTTACCCATTCTAACGCCTAAGTGAAAAAACTGCATCAGAAATGTATTACACAAATTTTTATGCCACTTTTTCAGACTTCTACCACAGTACACTAACGGTCCCATTTTAATGCTCTTCAGGGTCCTACCCAGTGCATTGATACACAGTCCAATATTTTTTACGATTTTCAGCTGAAATGATTGATTAGCATAGTTGATTGTTCATTTGACTAGGTTACTAAGTCTTTTAATGCTCTTCAGGGTCCTACCCAGTGCATTGATACACAGTCCAATATTTTTTACGATTTTCAGCTGAAATGATTGATTAGCATAGTTGGTATGTTCATTTGACTAGGTTACTAAGTCAGAATTATTATTATTTGAGCGACAGACACGAAGAAAAGGACTTGTCAGGTTTAAAGCAAAGTTGCTCCAACGATATCCCCTGGAACATTTTTCCAGCCTCTTTTTTCAAATGGCATACTATCGAGCATCCGTTTAGAGTAAATAGCCATGTTATCTCAAATGGATGCATGCATATATCTGTTCAAAACATTTGCATATATGTATGCTTATATATTCATGCATCTAAAGCTTTACTCCTCGCGGCGATGAGTTTGCATGCAGAAGACTTGTATTTTTTGGTTTTTTGTTTGGTTTGCAGAAGACTTTTGCATGCAGAAGACACAATATGCATATGCACACATTTGTGGATGTGTATATGCGCAATTTACTAACGCGCAACAGAAGGCTCATTCAGTGGCGATTCAGCAGAATCCCCTGAGAACGCTAGACCTAAGAGTCTTCACTGCCTGCCGTAGCACGACCGTAGGGCAGACGGTCTCCTTGGACTATAAAACAACCACTTGAAATAAAAGCGCGCCTCTTCGACTTGTTTCTCTTCGCTTAGTTCTGTTTGAAGTCACTGGAAACACACACGCATACACACATACACGCACGCGCACACGCACGCAAGCGCACACACGTACGCATGCATGCACACACATGCACACACTTACGTACGCAAAAACACGCACACACACACGCGCGCACACACAGACGCACACAAACACACACACGCACTTGCGCACACACGCATGCGCGCATGCCCGCACGCACACACACAAACAGGAACAGACGCACACACACACGCGCACATACGCACACAGACACGTACGCACACAGGCGCGCACACAGGCATGTGCACCTAAACATATGTACTTACATGAATAAGCACGAGAAGAACGAAATCCGCATGAAAAAACACTATCAATTTCCAGCAATTTTCATATGGGAAATGTCAAACGGACCAGCATAATGAAACAATATCCCACAAGCATTTCGCACCAAAAGATCCTTGCATAATTTTCACATTCATCATGTTGAGCTGTATAATTCGATTTTAGTTGTTCTCCGAGACGAATTAAATGGACTCAAAATTCGATTAGAATAATTGATCCGGCAGAATCGGGTACGGGTTAAAACCTGTGTTCAAAACGTTGACTGCTTCCTCACCACTCAAGAATCTGTCCGTGCTGCGACAGCGGGAACGTTTGAGAGGCTTTTTTGCTAGCTGTCAAATTCCGACAGCTCAGCTTTTGCGCGCTTTGGCAAATTTGCGTTTGCAAAGCACATTCTGCCGACGTCGTATCGACGTGCATGCGTTTCTGTCTGCCTGATATCTTTAAACCCTGCAACTACTGAAGTCAGTTTTGCGGAATTTAGTAGGGTAATCTACACGTTAGGATTGCTGTTTGTACTCTACTTCAGGTTGTAGAGCTGACGTATGACTGTAGAGGAAGGAAGCTATGATGATGTTGAAAACTTCGCATCCGTTTCATGATCAGTTGAGCTGCATTCTATGCCAATCGAGCTAGATGGGAACGAACCTTTAAGAGAAGATTGCGCCAGCGGCTGGCTTAGTGAAAATATCAATTTGCATCATTTGTGAGGAATCTGTGAAACTGGTTGGCCTTACCAGTGAGTTGTCAAAGTCTGCCGGCAGGCATTGCCATTTATTTTTGTAATTCGGCACAAAAGAAGAAAGGAATAATGTAAGATGTAATCGATCAAAAGTCCCATTTATTTTTGTAATTCGGCAGAGAAGAAAAAACGAATAATGTAAGATGTAATCGATCAAAAGCTTTACAAAGTTGTAGATCGAACGAGACCACCATATCAGAAGAGATCGTTGCTGTAAAAATCGCCGACACAGATTTCAAGTGTAGTAAAAAAAAACTGAGACCGTCCAATCTGTGAAACTGGTTGGCCTTACCAGTGAGTTGTCAAAGTCTGCCGGCAGGCATTGCCATTTATTTTTGTAATTCGGCACAAAAGAAGAAAGGAATAATGTAAGATGTAATCGATCAAAAGTCCCATTTATTTTTGTAATTCGGCAGAGAAGAAAAAACGAATAATGTAAGATGTAATCGATCAAAAGCTTTACAAAGTTGTAGATCGAACGAGACCACCGTATCAGAAGAGATCGTTGTTGTAAAAATCGCCGACACAGATTTCAAGTGTAGTAAAAAAAAAACTGAGACCGTCCCATTGAGACAATGTAAGGAAGGCTCGCTCGAGCTGGCGCTCCTCAGATCACGTTACCTGTCGACGCTGTTGAATTTCAGTGTTTCGCTGATGGGCAAGTTAAATACAATAAAAAACGCTTTCATTGCTTGTCTCATTTATATACACTCGGCTAAAAGTCCGCAATCTCTAAAACGCACTGCATCGACACCTCATCTTCTAGTACAGCCCTATGCATATTTGTATCTGTGTATGTCTGTTTGTCTACTAGTTTCAATTCTCAAACCATTGAAGCTCGATTAAGAAATTTGGCATGTGTAATCTACATGTTACAGTCACCTCCTATCCTAACTGGAAACTGCTTCTTTGCGCCAACAGGAGAATTATATCTTGTCAAATGGCATTAAAATTTTGCAGCACTTTACGGCCGTCCGTGTTGCGTGCTCAGCGGCACGGGTAGCAGAACAACTGAGGTCGTGTACGTGAAAGGATGGGTTGACGGGGTGGGGGGAGCTGCGGGAGGAGGGGAGGAATGGTAAGATGGTAAGAAGATCCGGCAGTCCCACGTATCTGAGCAGCCAATTTCATAAGCTGCTCTCAAATGACTAATGTTAGAATTTCATCCTGCTCGGTCGCTTGTGCAAATCCTCGCCAAAAGATTGGATTTTCTTGGGTTCTTCGATTCCTTAAGAGTTCCTTAAGAGCTGGATAGCGTGATTTGTAACCGAGTGTAGGAGACAACCCTGGAGTGTAGATGATTTTTGCCAAATTTCATGTGTATTTTTTGTGTGGTTCCCGAATGTACGCATAGGTACTACGTCACCACGTTATCTTTGCAAATAAAACGAATTTTTGGCATAACATTAGCAATAATGTTTTTTTTTGATAAAATTTGAATTTCCGCCACTTGAGAGCGATTTATGAAAGCGGCCGATTTGATATTTGCTCCAAAAAAAACAAATTGTGCCCCCCACTCCCTACCTGGCACTTCTATTTGTCACCAGTACAGTTGTCTTCACAAGGTGAAATATTTCTGATTCACCGACAAGGTGTCGAGGATGAAATCTTGCTTTGTAAACGCCATCTTTTTGCAGGTACCATAGTAGCGGAAAACGAGAAAACACGGCGGAAGTTTTCTTTATTTTAAGCTGAAATTTTGTGGCACATTTTCTTGCAGTCCACAGTCACCTGATGCTTCAGCGACGCTCCACCGATCTGGGCCAGTGATTTTCGGTTCTGTGGCCCGTAAAATTTCATCCGCCCGTCGAAAATTCGGTGTTTAGCATTCCAACGAAATCTTCACCGCTCCTTCCATAAGCAGTTGGCAGTTCCGCGTTTTGGGCATCCTTGACATTTGTTTTCATCTGTTTTTAACATTGTTTAGCACGATGCTATCGTTCCACTTGTTCCTTTGCTGCGCATCACACCTACCGAGAAAGAATTCACACTATTTTCTTTTCAACAACATTTTGTTCCCTCAATTAATTCTAGGAACTTTTCTGTGTATTCGGACTTGGAACCACATGAACTTTTCGATGAATTTTAACAAACTGAAATGTTTATAAAATCTGGCAGTGTTATGCCTATCACAAGGAGACCCCTTATTCCTTGTTGCAGATCGTAAAATTCACAAGCAATTCCAAGCTTAGAATTGCAAAATTTCGCAACTACTTGCAAAATTTGCAAATTTGTATAATGACACGCTTGTTAATGAACTAACCGGTCGGGCAAAACAAAGTGCATTGTACGAATTTTATTACGACTGCAGTCTTCTTGCTTGACGACTTCAATTAACTACGAAGATCCAGAAACTTCTCTAATTATGAGTAATGAATGAACTAGTTTCCGGGAGGCTAAAACACTGAGCACAAAATGCGATTCGATACATCTCGAAACGTAAATCGTAATATTGTAATATTTATAATGATGAGAATATTGCAGAAAAAAATTTTTTAGAAACATTTTTTGAAAAATTTTTTATGAACGAATTTTCTTTAGAAAGCAAAAAACAAGAAGGTATAATACGCATATGTTCGAACAACTTAGATGTCTGCCCATGCATAGCAGTTCGCATGAGAATGTTTACGTGAAAGCGAGTTTAAAAATTTGAATTAAAAATAGAAAAATGATGGCGCATTTGTCATCAGTCAATAAAATTTATCGTCGAGAATTTATGGCAGTTGCGTAGAAATTAATTTGTATTCGAGCGTGGCGTTGAAAACGATTTATGAAACCAGACTGAATCAGCCGTTACAACAAAAACATCTGAAAGCACTTAACAATGACGATTTATAACAACAATCAAAAATTTTCATCAAACACAGACAGTGGGATATGCGAAAAATAATCATAGGAAAAGATTTTAAGCAATAAGGTACAAAACGTTTTTTTTACAATCTTAAAATGATGACTCAGAACCACTTAACAATGACGATTTATAACAACAATCAAAAATTTTCATCAAACACAGACAGTGGGATATGCGAAAAATAATCATAGGAAAACATTTTAAGCAATAAGGTACAAAACGTTTTTTTACAATCTTAAAATGATGACTCAGAATGCACGACAGCGATGCGCCACAATACGTGCTTTGGCAACATCGATGAATCAGAGCAACAGCTTGAAGGGATGCTCAAAAATTATTGTGCCAGTGATATAGCGTATTGCCACTGCATCGTGTACAGCTCTGGTCATGCATGAGCTTAAACGAAAATTCGTTATTTTTTTTCATTCAACTCTTTCCACCCTGAAAGACGTTGACAAACTTTGCATATGTAGATTTTCAGTCATTTTTAAGAACCAAGCTGCTCTCCGAAAGCGTACATAGTGACATAAAAGGACTTTTCATAAAGACGATAAAGAGGACTTCTCATCTGAGTTCGTTGTATGCTTCAAATTTAATAACTTCACCTTCGGCGTCCTCCAGTTGAAATTTACTTTGGCCAAAGTCCATAAAAACGAAGAGGTCCTCTTTATCGGATTCAGTATTTCCCCCAGAAAACTCACAGTCGATACTTCTACACAAATGCCACTTTGCGATAAATTTTGCCTGAAAGGAGGGGTAAATGAATAACATGGACGAAAAAAGCAAGTGGGGGAACTGAACCGTAAAGAGGAACTTTTCGACCATTACTTCGAAAAAGTCTTTTCCCATTATTGTATGGAAATTACGTAGGCAAACACTCTGAATGATTTTTACAAAACTCAAAACAAACACCGTTATGCTGATAATTTCGACAAGCTTTCATTTTCAATAGATGGTGTGCTATCGGTGAATGCGCTAGTTGAAATTCGTCGCTTGTCACGGATGATGGAAAATGACTTGCTCCTCGTCTTGTGCAGGTATCGGGATCACTTGAAATCACGTATAAACATAACTCCTACTTTCGTCACCATTCATCTATAAAAATTTTCCTTAGGCGCCTCATCCATTTCACCGAGTATTGCAGAGTGCTGGCAGCGGTATGAAGTGAATTGTTCATGCTGTAGACTGACATGAAAAAATTTGGTACGGCAATTTATAAATTGAGTAAACCAAGTCTTTTACCTGTTCTGTTTATGGTTTCCACGGGAATAGGAGGAGGGAAGGGGCAGAGAGATGAGAATTATTTTAAACTGCCTCAAAGGAAGTTCGCAAAGGTCTCGTTTTATAAAACAGGTCCGCAATAGCAAGTGGAAGTGCATGAGAGAGGCTACCGCAATGTCCAATTTGACAATTTCACTCACTGCAACAGTCGTTTCCACCATCGCAAACAAATGATAAACAAATGGCAACTTGTGAGACGGGCGTGATACGGTGGCGGTTTGCCGACTCACATCCATCAAACCATTCATTCGGCTTCGTAAACACCGACTCACATCCATCAAACCATTCATTCGGCTTCATAAACAAGTTCGCAAAAGGCGAGTATTCAGAAGTTATGCAACCGCACCATTCGTGCAAAACCTCCACCATTAATTCGTTATTCTGCGACCTAATTAACAAAATCGATTGAATATGTGTAAATCCTTAATCTTAAAGGGTATCAGCTCCAGCCCGTTGAGTTGGCTTTAAGTGATCCTAGCATGTGGAAATGATCAACCAAGTTTAATTGACTTCAACTTCAGTGGGACTCGAGTTACGATTATCAGTCAGACAGGAGCACACATAAACGTAGGCACTATGTCGACATAATAGAAAAATAAACTTTAGATTCCCCTGATCTCTGGCACTAATCACTTGCAAAAGACTTTTTTCTACATCCGAAAGATGGAACCCGATGAGTTGGGAATTTTTCGATCTGCAACAAGGAATACGGGCTCTCCTTGTTGTAGGGATAACACTGCCAGATTTTATAAACATAGCTTGAGTGGTTCGCGAGTTGAAACTACCAGAAGGACAGACGTAGTTAGGGACAGGTATATGTAAACGTATATAAACGCATATATACGTGCATATACATGCAAATGCGAAGAGATATGAAGCCGCTACAGCGTCATCGACGTGAAGCGCTTTGAACCAGGAGAGTAGAACCAGTCAAGGAGCATTGATTTGACAAAACTTGCACCCGAACACCATCCGTGCAATGCGTTCGTACCGCATCAAACTTGCTAATCGAACTGTTTTCGTTCGGCAATTTTTTAAAATCTGTGTCACATTTGCACTAATCAAATTCGAACACGATTCGATCAACGCTTTACCCTTTTACTTAGATGTTTTAGGGAACACAATGTCTTAGCGATAAATTAGTTTGGGAGGGAGGACATACTGGCATTTCGCGAAATATTGAAGTGCAGAAAAACATAGGATGCGTTGTCTCGAAAGGCGAAACACCGAGAGCGTAATCAATGAGCATGAATGGTAATACCATATTGCTGTTTATGTTTAGAGTCCCTTTGAGCTCGAATTGTTAAGAAGTTTTATCTCTTTCAGCATGCCCTCCGCCTCCTAAAGTAAACAATTTAGAGGAGTACTAAGCTCAGTACAACTCTTATTGAATGATCTACTCCCGGACTCGTTTCCGAATCTTGCTGTTAAATAGAAACTCTAACTCGAAGGTCGTCGATCTCGATGAACTTCTAGCTATACTTCGCGCACTTGATCTTTGAAATGATAGTGGTTCATATGTTGCGCTCAGCTGTAAAACAAGGTTTGAAAAATGATTTGTCGTTACTCATCTAAGTGCACTCAAATCACAAACGGCCTTTTAGGCGTTGATTGTCTACGTTATACGTTATTAATACCTAGTCATCTCACACAGTGCTTTTCTTTTTAAAAGTTGTATGGCGCTGCACTCACACGCAACAGACATTCATAAAATCGCTTAATAGCAGAGAATAATACAACAAAAATTCTCTTAAAATCATTAATAAACCGAATTCTGCTATGGACATTTAAAATGGTAGACGTGCACAACGGAAATTAATCTAGTTGTCATCTTCAAAAACATGTAACTAGATCAGCTTCAAAGATTTCATAAACAAGAGGCGGCAATATGCGCATATCGCAAATAAAACGTAAAGAGAATAACGATGAGAATGTGAGTGCATCTCAACGTTGTATACTGCACATGAATGTGGTTATTGCCTGCGATTTCACTACGTCACAGCTGTTGCACTGATAATCGTGTCCATGGTGGAATGAAGTGAACGTTCACTTTTCTAACCCGTAAAATTTGATCTCGAGCTAGCTAAAATAACTCCCCCACAAAAAAATGCCTTTTTTTTCGCAGAAAACGAAACCAGCAAGCACGACGAATGATATTGAAGTTACCGAATTGTTCTATTTCTTTTTGTAGAACCCGATCGGTCCTAAACATATTAAGATGCCCGTTATATAAGTGATGGTTTATGGAACATTCTAATGAACGGCAACATTACAAGCGCAAAGACAATCAGTGGTCCTTATTTGATAAATGCATTGATGTTGTCCTTGTTATCTCGTAAAACGAGAATATCATACCTCTCCTGTGAACAGGTCAATCCTACCCATGCCATTCAGCCTACTGATCACTATAGTTATAATTGCTTGCATAATGACCGCAGTCATAATGTGAAGCAAAACGATCATTGCTGTAAAATAGGAAAAACTTCGAACAGCGTCTGCAAATACTGAAAAACAGCCCTCGTCGTATATAGTCGGCGATTGATTCTCCCTAGAAGTGGCACCCATTAGTTCAAATTATTATGTAGACGAATAATACCATGATCATCTGCTAATTTAAACAATTCTGTGCTACGATTAGAGAAAAGCTTAGAGTGTTCATAGGAACTACGGCCAAATAGTGCCCACTCCTTTGAAATAAAAAAAGCAGAAATGTTTTTTCCGCGTTTACTGCATCGGTAAATTTGTTATAACTGTTTACATAAATGCATAATGGAAGAAATCATCGAAGGGACTCAATCTTCTCCATCAGACAGTCCAAAAAAATCAGCTCTTCTCAAAATTCGATTCGTAGAAGTTGACTTTTCGTGCTCAAGAGTCGTTGTTGGTACCTCGGAAAATCAAACATGGATGAACAAGTGCATATCAGTTATCGAATATTCGAGACGATTCTGTACCAAACCTTTGTGCGTAATTGCCGGTGTGATTGTAAACGCCGCTTACGGAAGTCAATAATTTGGCTTTGTTGCAGTTTTCAGTTTGCGTTTTGCAGCATGACCTGGGTGCAATGCAAACGTCGCGTTCTGAGCATAATGCAAACCAAATGCGATCTGTCTCATTATTCATGATGACAACGCTCTTTCGTTCGATCTGAACAGCGATTTATTCGAAGCTTATCTTTAAGTCCATCGGATTTACATAAATCACAGCAAAGTTTTTCCACATCTTTTCTTGCCTAAATTTGGCTATCAGTGCAAACTATGATTTAAAGCAACCATTTTAACTGTAGCAGTTTGGTGGTTACCATCGAAAAACCATAAAGGGATTAGTGAAAAATGCGCATTCGAATATACATTCATTATCTAAAAAACGATTTTTGCATGCTAGAATGCGACGTCACTTGTTTCAATCGGTCATTATGACCGTTTAAAAAGAAACTTGTCTCTCTTTAGAGAAGCTTCAGCATATTCAAAGCAAAAAATTTTGCCTTCACCTAAGCACCCATATTTTCTCAACATCAGCCCGTTCACAGCGTCCAACAGGAGAAATAATACGGCTTTTTTCTCAGCCCACGGTAAGCTGGCAAAAAACAATAAGACCGACTCTAAAAATGTTACAATACACAAAAGTAGCCCATATATCCGTGCTTTGCCTCCTCGTAGACGCCGCTCGTACTGAGCCACCAGTCATAATTGAGGTTGCTCTCAGCGAGGTTCACATTATAAGAATGCACAAGTTCACTTATGTCAGAAATTCGGTAACGGTGCTCGATCACCCCTTGTAAATTGGACTCGAATCTTTGCGATTTTCGTTCGGATTGCAAAAGGAGAGAGAGGGGTTGGTGAGGCAAGAGCGGCTGCGGGCTTATGAACAGCTGAGGACCAGTGCACATGGTTTGCTCAGCAATCGACGCCTGGGCGTTTGGTGAACACACTAGTGACTTGACCTTGCACAAGGAAGGATATTTTGATGATGGTTACTAAAACTGGGTCAATGTAGGTGGCGATCACGTGAGATAATAGCAAAGATATGTAGGTTTCCCTAGGGACTCAAGTATCGAATAGCAGAAACAGTTTAAAAATGTCGCTAAAATAGCTCCCCCCTTCCTCCTCCAACCCCTCCCCCCCTCATCCCACTTTTTGTCGCTTGAGAGCCCCATATCAGACAGCTGTTCCACAAGCGACGACCATATAAGTTTTTTTGCTGAAAAAAAAGCTTCGTCAGTAAGCTTGCTAATTCACACTTTCTTCGCTTGTCGGAGCGGTTTCGCCAATGGTCTTTACGCAAAACTACTCCCTCGTTTGAATATAATGAGGTGGCAAGATTTTTATTGCATTCTTTCCCAAAACTGCTTCTGAAATCCAGTAAAACCAATTTTTTTCTTGCCTTGCAGTACTGCCCTCCTCGAAATCGAAAAAGCATACCACATCGTAGAATTGCGCTGTTGTATCCCCTAACCAATCAGCTGCTCCCGTGTGAAAACCACAGCAGTGGAGTGCATTCTGAATTTGGTCAACAGCAGCCATTGCCAATTGTTTTTCGCTGTGAATGCGCGTTACGATATCACCGATCACTGCGGAGGAAATTTCGCTGGCATTCATTCCCAAAGTTACTAAAGAATTTATTTTAATTTCTATTCGCACAATTACAGCTGTGTATAACCGGCAAGCAATGCCTGAACTTTGAAATGTCTTACAAACAGAACACTCAAAATTCCTTAGAAAAAAGAAACTCGCATTATATGGAGCGGTTTGATTACAAGGATGTTTAATGCTTAATCTACGATATTAAAATAGTTTACTATCACAAGGTTTACCATGTTTTGTCAAAGGCAGACGCTTCTGGATTCGTCTGCTGTGTATTCCGGTACGTGCTACGGAGCTTGCAAATCTAAATGTCGTTCTAGTATTTTTTATACGAGCATTTATTATTGGTAAACTGGCAACGAACTCTTCATTTCAAAACACTAATGCTGAATTTTGGGTCGTCTATTCATTTTGCGAAATCGAAATACACGTTTCAAACAGCGCAAACTGCGGCTGTTTGTTTAAAACATTCATTTCCTTTCGATGCCTATTAGGCTAATATTATTCTTAGCTTTGAAGTAATAAAGGTTAAAAACAAAGAATCGATCGCATGCAGCGAAGACCGTTTCAAATCATAATTAGTGAGAGAGTAGAAAGAGGGAATTGTTTTTGCAAATATCTAAAATTACAATGAACCAACCGTTGAAGACACAAACAAGGAGGAGAAGAAATGATAACGCATTGATGAATAACTGCGATAGGGCCACCATATAGTACGACCTCAGACGAGTGAAAATAATTGTTGCCGTTTCAAGGACAATAAGCAAAGTAGCAGTTGCGCACATACTGCCAGTTGAAAATGCGAGAGACGACCTCAGCTACAGAAGCGAAAAAATGAGCCGTTATGCAAGGCGATCAAAGAGAATCGAAACCTTATTAAAGGACAACGGCAAACAGGAGAGCGAATCAAAGTTGCATGCCTACGGGAATAATGAGTTAGTCGCTCGGAACGAAGTTTTGTCGTTTTTGGCTTATTATGCAGCAAAGCATTCCTTTCGTAGGAGTCACAAAACCAACAAAAGAGGGTGAGGGAGAGGACGGGGAGGGGGTAACGTGAGGATGATTCAGTCGGTCGACCAATTGGACAATTTGCACCTGCATAAGTCAATAGATCGTCAAAAATAGCCTCGCACTATTTTGTTTGGCGCTTTTATGCGGGCAAACTGTTAGGGCAATACAACACTATCCGTTTCCTAACAATCCGTTTAAACGATTAGCCTTTGCATGGTAAACCTATGAAAAGTGGGTAAACAAAAAAATCAACCGAGCAATGCTCATAACGCTTACAATTGTTGACGTCCTCGACGTTTGTCCGCTTTCTAATGATCGCAAAGCAGCGTCATTAACAATTCCGAAAAAATATATTTGATATAAAAATGCGACCACAAACGCACTTCCGCTTCTGAAACTATTCTATGAGATATTTTAATGCAGACAATTCGATAACATTGTATCAGGTCGACGAGCTAAATGTGAACGACTTCTCTATAGCAAAGATGGTTGACGCTGGAAGCGAACGAGTTGGGAAATGGAAGAGGTGAAAATTGGAAATGCCATTACCCTATTCGCGCACTTCTTCGGCGACCTGCGACTTCAGTCATCAGTGCATCTGTTTGTCATTTTCCAGGCCACTTCGTTAATCACATCTATCTATGTCTTAATCACATCTATGTTAATCACATTAATCACGCAAGACACCAAATTTTTTTGTAAGTATGGCCTTACACTCACGAGACTGCAACAACACACCGACAGATATGTTCAAGTCACTTCTTTGCGAAACCTGCCGTTCATTGACTAGCGAAATTTTTGCGGCTTAGTGAGTGGGAGTTCAAATGTCCACCACTTCCTATAATTTTCGTTCTTCTCTTTCCCATCCCCAACGTAAATCGTATCTCAGCACAGTTTCGTGATCTTGATACTGCTGGAAACTTACAGGGCTTTATGAAATGAATAGAACAAAACACGTTTTGCTATATAGGACTTCTAGAACTCGACAAGCATGGACAAAAGCGCATAAAATGAGGAAAGGTTAACAAACATTGCGATTCGAATCGCGCTGATGCCGAAAATAGCACATATTGTTGGATTAAAACTTGCCAGCATTGTTTGCCAGTTGTAACGAACATTCCTCAACCATATTTTTTTTAATTTTAAAACGTAATTTCTTCTGAAAATTGGTTGCATTTTTTAGAGAATAATGTGTATTTGTACCCTTAGCTGCAAGTACCCTTCGGACCAATGTTTTAAAAAGCTCAATATAAGCCTGACTCTTCAGTATCACAAATCCCCTTCAAATTTTCCACACCCATATATGTGAGACAGAATGAAAAAAAAGTCTAGCAACTCCCTAAACGTCATTCTTTTTTCTACAGCTGAAAATTTGGTGGACCACGCTTCGAACTGCAGTACGAAATGAATGTTGTCAATGCGCCAGGCACTCCTTCACAGTATTCGAATCGGATACCCCGAACTGGTCGTCCGCACGCTGCACCTTGTTCGCCGCAACACTAATCACCCCTGTCCCCAAAATTCAAGGATTCGCATACCCCTCGCCTTGTTATATTTCGGGGCGCTCCGAACAAAAACGTAGTCAACTTCTGCTTTTTGAAATATCAACATCTCGCTGTGGTAGCCAAAGAGCATAGAAGCAATCAGAAAGTATCGAAGTACGCAAGGGACAACTGGAATCGCCAAAAAAGGGTGTCAACAAATGAAAACCAACCAAAAGCGATCACTTTTCACGCACCAGTCCCATCAGCAAACCGTCCCCAATTTCGCACACATGGATAAACATACGAAACTAACAAAGCTAAGTGCTTAAGTGAATATGCGCAGAAACCAAAATATTTTAAGGATATATGTTAGTTGAATGTAATTTGCAAAATTTACAGAAACATAATTTGCAAAATAAAGCGTTTTTGAATGCGTTGCTCGTATGAGTAATGCTGCATTGATCAACAGAGTGCCCTATGCAAAACAGTTAAATTGCAAGAATATCGTAATAGATCCACAACAGCCTGCTTGCACTTAATACAAATTCATTTTCGAACATAGGAACAGCATGGGAAAATTAAAATGAACCGAAAGCAGCGGCGGTGGAAAAGCACATTTACCTGCTTACCATCCACCTGAAGTGAAAAGGAGGCGTTAACCAAAACCTCGAAGATGATTATATCGTCATACGAAGAGAGACGACAGGAATTACGAAGATTTTGGTTCGATTAGCTTGTTATAATTTCACTGAGGATCATAAGACCTCAGTGAAGTAGAAGTGTATTTTTTCATGGCTTTAGTTTATTGCGCCGTACCGTAGAGTGCACACTATGGCAATGGTCATTGCTTGAATCGTAATGACAAAAGCAAGTGGAAATGAGCGCGGAACAGCAAGCTAGAACAGGCTATTTGAGGATTTTCATTTCATACGATTTTTTAAAATCTTTTTTTGGTTGAAACGCAGCAAAAAACGGTTGGATGAAAGCAATAGAGTAGAGGAGATGAAGCTGCAAAAAACTCTGAGCATTACGAGATTTTCTGAACAGTTTCAATAAGTAGAGGATGATGATGAGGAAAACAGCATAGCAAAAGACGCCATACTCACTTATCACAAACCCATTTAAAATTCGACGTTTTTTTTCCTATAAATAGAGTCCACCGTAGGGTTAGATATATGCAGGTGAGAGTAATTTCAGTGGAAAAACTATGCGAAATAAACGAATGGTTACAAAAGTTGCCATCTTTACAAACATTTCATATCACAGTTCTGCAATATTACTATCGGATGATCTTCCATGCTTTCTCAAAATATTACCAAATACGAAAAAGTTCGAAGGAAAATAAACGAACGAATTGACGACAAATGGGCTCTGCTATTGTTCCACTTTTCTTGATATCTTACTGCAGTCACTAAAGTTCTCACTTAAATCATTGAGAAAAACATTTTGAAACAATTTTGGCTGTTCAGACATGGTGCTTTCACTCAGTCGATTTCTGTTTTACTTCCTTAACCGAGACCGCTATAAGCCACAAAAAGTCGACGCGTTTCGTAGCGATGAATTCTGTTAGCATGTGCGCGCGATTACGCTAGCTTTGCAGACGGAAAAGTCCACGTGTGGCTGACAAATCGTACATAGTGCAAAGGCATTGGTACACACTTCTGCGTATCTCATATGCCGAAAATCATCGGACTACCGGGCGCTCTGCCGCTGTGAAACGCCGAGTCAACGAGTTGGATAAATGAAATACTTGAACAATGCCCACGCCTACCAGTTTCTCGTGCCCACATGACATACGTGCTACCCCACAACCTCAGAGACAAAGTACCTTTCACTGAATGCACATACGTGCCCTCGTTGTGGTAGACTCTCATCACCGGCAGTGGATCAGAGTAACGGTGAGCGCTGCACGAGGAAACGAAGTCAGCGTACGACGGGTTGCTCATACCACGAACAAAGAAACAGAGATGAGCAAAATATCACTGAATTGTCGAGCAGTGTGAATGCTTGTTATTCGACGTTTACTATTAAATAATTTCGGTATATTTCTTCTTGCTCGATTAGTTTTGCGATATTTGTTTGTCGAACTTTCTCTTACTGAATGTTGGTACCAAATTAATATCTCTGTTCTGTGTCGCCTACTCATGGTCATTTATCCAATTGCTTATACTACAACTGATCTATATAGCGTGTCCCTAGCAACAGAAAAGTTTACCCGAAATTAGCTTGTAATGAATGTTTCGGTGTTCTTTCCATTTGACTCAAGCCTATAGCTTTCATCATTTTTCACTGTTACACGTATCTCACTTTCTCAACACTTCGAGGCTGTCTGCATTACCGACGGTATTTTACATAACCTTTTTCTATGTCAAATTGACTACAGTGAATTTCTACTTTTCGTTTCGGGGTGTGCTCCAAACGAAGTAATATAAGAAAAGTAGCTATTTTGTTTTTATTTTGTCCTCTTCATTCTCAATATCAAGCGTGTACAAAACATCGAAGAAGACGATCTGCTTCTACTAGTGCACACTTCCACAGTCACAAGTCGGAGAACAGCAATTTCCTCATGTTTTCGTACGATCGCGTATCCTGAAAATTATTCCATACGCAGGTGATCATGAGCAACTTCGCATGCATTTCAAAACTGCTTAAGCTTTGCTAAATAAAGCATGATTTGCCATCGGGTAGCTCAAGGAACAGGCAATAAAAGAGAAAAGCTTTTAACACAAGACTTATACAGCCAGCTGATTCGATTTCGATATGAGTGCGTCCTTGCGCGAGCTCCATTTTTTTGGGTAGTTTATGGAGTCCAACGTTCAGGTGGACAGAATCATCAAACCGCTTATAGTTTCATTGTGCTGGCTTGATGTAAGCTTCCCCAATTCTGCCGCTACAATCAGCCAGTTTTGCAATCTGCTCACAAATAATGAAACATAATCAATTTATATTCACATACTATTTACAACTAATTATAAGCTGCTATTCATATTTTTTAGTAACTAATAACAGCTAATTAAAACTTTTAAACTGAAAATTCACCTTTCTGTGACGAAAGACTAGTAAATGCAATCCGACCCGCTCCAAAATTCGTGTTACTTTTTTAGCATCATCAGTTCCTCCTCGCATAGAACTTTCTTTCAATGAAGAAAACCTTAGAATTGAGCATTTAGACTTTGACGGGACAATGCACTTAATATCTTTTGGTAAAACAGCCTACCGGATCGAACAGTTTGTCGTCCCAGCTTTTGAAAAGTTTCTTGAAATCTGGCGTTTCTTCTCCTTGATAAACGGTCTCAATTCGTGGATGATGCCTTGGTAGGGAATCCGTCTCGAGATATTTCTGTTGAAAAGCATGCATAGAGTTCGAGAACGCCTCTTAGAGTGTCTCACATCATTGACGACAGTAACGTTCCAAACAAACGTGATTTACACAAAATTGCCCACGTCTCGAGAAATCGTTCAAGTCTGTGATATGTTTTTCAAGCATTGCGGTGGTGACGTGATTGAAAAAAACGTGCAAGGAAGGATCCGCTCACCCCACCAATATATCTAGTAAAGATATTCAGTGTCGTTACTTTTTAAGCACTGTGCATGATTACCGTTACATTTCCCACACCTTACTGCTGTAGTATATTCTCTATGTCTTCTTCTGCTTGGCCTGGCTTCTTTTATTTCTTTTCAGATTCTTTTGTGTTTAGTTCCTTCTTATTCGCTTTTTACACTTTACTTCAGCACAAATACTCGTCTTCATTTCTCAAAAATATGTGTTTTTCCCTTTTATATCATGCAAATAAAAGTTTTTTATAGTTTTCTTCACTGCAAGCAAATAGCACGCCCTCACTCTTAAGAAGCCGGGCCATCGTTCCATAAGAACCATTCTTTGCTTGTGATAGTATGAATCGCTAACTGCAAACAAACAAAAGAACCTGCGCAGTTCGATGTGCGTGCTTCTTTTCATTAGGGTTTGCATTGGTTCCAATCCAAACGTAGATGGTGTTCAGTGCATCTAGGATCATGACGTCATCGCCATCCAGTTCCTGCGGTAATTCGTACTTTCTACACCGTATGAGACCGATATGATATGAGTTACAGTACATTCTTTCATATTTGGCATGAAACTCCAAATCTCCCTTCTACCAGTCTGCCAAAGAATGGCATTCGGTTGCGACCGCATGCAGCATACCTTCTATCTTACTTCAGTAATACTCTGAAATACCCATAAGCTTGGACTGTCTATTTGTTTCATTCCATGAATGCCTGCTCTTGCAATGGACTATTGGTAAACTTGGTGAAAGCTTGCTTATCTTACCCTGGGTTATCTTATCTTAACTTGATTAATTTGATGCATAAAATTTATAGCAATTCACCTCTTGAGTAAATTCAGCAATCTCCTCAACGACTAAATGTCCACTTTCGTCGCTGCACTGGTAAAGTCGTGGTTTGAACTTTGGCACTTTTGCACCACGTTCCCAGTTGCTCGCCCACTGAGTGAATATTGCCGGTTCAGCGCCTTCGAGAACACGAACCACTTGTGTGTAGTTCGGTTTGTTCTAGGCAGAAGATGACTTATAAATGGGATGAAATAATAACGGTTATAAAACGTTTTGTTACTTCTTGTGCTTATTGCAGAGAAATTTGGAGCTACATATCGCTTCTTGGCTGATGCTCAGGGAAAGACAGGATAGGAGAGTTCAGAAAAAGGATAGGAAAGTTCTGATAAAATGAGCTTATGAAGTCATCGATAAGCTATCTTATCATCGATAAGCTATCTTAAGTTTCCCGAAATGTTATAAGTACTGATTGCCCCAACCACCCAATAATGCTGAGGATGGCTCCTCTCTGTCGATTGCCATTGTCAGGAAATTGAAGAAGCCATTAAAAATATAAAATCGTATCACCAAGCTGTTCTCTAGAAAGAACTATTCACCGCTGTTCTCTACGAAGAACTATTCACCCTCCTCTGAAACCATCTATTGTAGCGATATTTCGAAGCAACAAATTTTACAAAAATAACTATGTATCGTCGTTGATGCGATGATTCACTTCAATGAATAATTTTTGATACCAAATATTAAAATTGACGAAGACCTCTTTTTTGAGATATTCTTGTGCCCATAGCATCGCCTTTTTACGTTCATCCATCGTGCATCCCTTACCGATCCAAACATAAATGCCGCCCTTCCAAGCATCGAGTATGAATGCGTCCTGAAACGAAGCGATTGCTCTCAATATGTGTTCGTCACACCATTCGATTCGATGAACGCTACTCGTGTAACAAATCAGACATATAAAGCTCTCAGTTTCACATTTCTCATATCCTTCTCTTTTCATTAATTGTTTCATTATACAACGCTTTTTTTGCTCCGCAAAATTAATTTTTGCGTGCGTGGTCGCCTTCTGCCGAGCCGTTCTATTTATTTTCTGTTTGCAATAACAATGTTCCGTCTATATGCCGAGGCAGCCATTATTTTCTTGGAAGTTATAAACATATAAATAGCGAAAAACCTTGCATGGACGGATTTTCTGCAAAACTGAATCCAGTTATCATGGAAAAGAAATAAAGAGTTCATTGCAGCGCAACGCAACGCAAAAAAGAATCGATGTGTGTGCAATACATGAAAGTTGCTGTTTTCGTGGCGCGTTGCTATTTCGAGCAGCAACAGTCTGAGGTCTACAAACATTACTCCAACAGTAAATCAATTGATGCGCTTGGAAGTCTATGCAAATGAGCAACTTCGAATACATTGCTGCAGTAAATGAAGATATCATCTTCCGAATGCATTCATGTTTCGCTTCTCTAACATAATATTTGCAATGAAAGATTTCATTATTAGCTTACTTTTGACCTAATCGGTTAAATGCTACTCAAACGAAAGCCTAGTGCTTAAATTTCAAACGGTAACGTTTCCGCATTTTTCATTATATCGATTCTTTGCTATAGCCTTCCGAGCAATGTTGCTATGAACGGTTCAACGCCTTCAAGAAAAAAAAATTTTGCATTCGAATTGCCTGCGGTAGTGCGAAAAGCGCGCCGATGTTGATAACTTATAACTGTCATGTTTGCGTCAAGAAGATATCGAGGAGGTCACGATTAGGTCATTTGATTAGGTCATGATTAGATCATGATTAGGTCATGATTAGGTCATTATGTCATCTGCTAAGAGCGCAGTGAATGCCAATTTTTGCCAGACGCTTTTCATAATGTTTTAAAAAATTGTTCACTTTGGATTCGAGTTGTGAGCTTTTGAAATCGCCTTGAGAGACCTTCGTGACCTGCATCTTACCACTCTCGTCCGATACCCTAGAAAAATGAAGTCCTTTAATGAGCGCCATCGGGGGAAAAAAACCTTTCTGCAAATGCTAAAAGGAATCCGCACTGTGCAACAAATCGACAGCGTACTGTAACAGCGGAATATTTTCTGTGTGATACAATTGTGAGACGTCAATTTACGTATAATAAGTGTGCTTCTCAACGCAGTTAATTTACATAATCTTGAGAAATTCTTTCAAAAATTTTAATGGACTTCCTCGTTAAAGTCTTTAGAATAGCATCCATCGTCCGTGAGCGCACCTCTAATATTAGAAGTGAAATGGTAGGCATTGATTATATGAAACGATTTATTCTTATTTTTCAAACTTCACACTCGACAATGGCACACTCTCCACTTCGGTTGCACGAGTTCTTCTCCATTCCATAATGCTGGACATTTCAAAGGTTTCGTTAAAACATTAGCATTCATTACAGTAACCGAAATAAGCGGCTCAGCATGATCACTATAGTTTTCCATTAGAAAGACCAATTTTTTGCTAGAGTCAGTCAGCTGTTCTTCTCTAGACGCACAACAATAGGTTATACATTATCTGTGGGCACTAATGGAGTTATGATCGTGCGATTGATTGCAATCAAAACGATTAGGCGCGAAAAGATTGGAAAAACATCTTAGAAACAACGAACATTTTACAGCATTTCTTTCATTTGCCACAAAATTATGAATGACGCTCTTCTGCATTTTTTTTTCAGATAAGAAAAACAGTGCTTAGATTTAGAAGCTTTTGTTTAGAAGCTACTGGAAAAGTACGAAGCTAAGTCCGAGAAGTTCAGCGTTCAAAAATTTTTAGGGTAAAGACGGTGGGAGGCGTTGATTATTGGCTAATGCGCTAATGAACTAAACACAGCTCCCCTTTACCGACGTCGCCAATTCGTTGTCGATATATGTGCACACTATAAATGCGTCGTCAGCACGTCTAGCAATCGCAGTGGAATTACGCGCATCCTAGCATTTAGAATGTCAAGGATTAAAGTCATCATTACAAGTGAGCCGGAACGGCTCCGCAAAGAATTTCACTCCGTTGGTTCGCCGAATTATTGCTGCTTTTTAGCACAAGAGGAAATGGCAAAATACAATCGATGAGTGTTACCCCAACGGAGGCTCAGGTAAACGAGCCGAACTCTGACTGTGGCTTTTGAAGATGTAAACTGGCTTCTTCTGGCTCCGGTTGCGAAAAGGGAATTTTCTAAAGCAGATTTTAAATAAAGCAAGAGTCGCTTGCGAGAGTGTGCAGTAGTGCCGCACCTCAGCGTGACCTATAATGCAACAGTTACCTTTTACCTCGAGGTTTTCAATGGTTTTTGCAAGCCTGAGAGAGGATCGATAGATGAACGACTTCAACATGGCAATTTCCGACTGTTCTACTGCCATCTCTATCTCAATTTGCCCTAGGTATGAAGTTTTCCCAATGATACGGTCTCATCTAAGAAGCTCAGTTGTGCAAATCTTATTTCTGCACCTCTAATTGCAGCGATTGCGACTTTGCTGAGCACGAGGATATGAATTGAAAGCCAACCAAAGGGACCTTATGTGGACCTACCGTTTTTATTTCGGCATGCTTTCCGTTTAGGTCACAATTAAAGAAATTGGAGCATGATAATTCAGAACTTTTGACGTACCCTGCGAAGTGGTCTTCAAGGCTAAACACTTCACGTTTTGAATTCCAGCCTTGATTTTTAATTTTTTAGCTTTTTTTAGCTTTTCCCATTTCACGCTGTTAACTAAGCTGCCGTTTTATTGATTTACGAGTGGTAAGCCTCATCTTTTTGCAGACCTAAAAAGTGAAATTATTTGAAACGTTTCTTATTGCACAAATTAATTCCTTTTCCGAAATGAAAAGTGTGAAAAAGTTTCGATGGTTGTTGAACGAAGTTAGCTTACCTCCATAAAGTAACCTGTTGTCTGTTTGTTCGCCAATAGTTTTCATCAGTCCCTCCTTCTGTGGCCGACTTCAAATTTGCTACATTCTTTAGCCCACCCATCAGCTTCCAGAATTCTTCGTTGGTGTTCCAATCTTGATCTATAATCACATAGGAAATCGATCGCGTATGACATCGCAAGCGGTGATTTCGTAGTTTGTTACCGCTAACGTAATATGACGATCATGCTGCATAGGTCTCCATTTCTGCTTGTAATGCTTACATTGTTTCTGTTTTGTAGTAGTATTAATTCCTTAGCAAGCATTACATTTGCTTCATTCGGAAACAAACACTTTCGATTAGCACTTTTCACAGAGGTATCGACGTGCTGAATTGCGAAAGCGCCCCATTGGGCCTCGCCCTCTTTCATGCTTCAGCATATCGACACCGCAGGAGAACGTGATTATAGAATGGCGTTCGTTTGGCGGCTTTCCGGACTGAATCTATGAAGCTACTGAGAAGGTAGCGCACTGTCACCAAAAATTACACGAACTCCTCAAGGGTTGACCTACAATAAAGAAACCGATTGGATCATTTGGCTGTGATGGTATAATCAAATACGTCTACGACGCATTAAATACGCACGCATTTATATATATATATATATATATATATATATATATAAATATATATATATATACATATCTATATATATATATATATATATATATATATATATGTGGACGGCATACACGGCGACAGCAAAGGTGACATCGGTTGATCTATATGTATATATATATATATACATAAATGCGTGTAATTTTTCGTGTAAATTTTCAATATATATACATATTTTTTTGAATCATTTTTATAGTTTAGCGGAGAGGGTTATAGCAGCGAAATGCATATCATCTCGAGGATGACTCCTAAGATACTGATGTATTAACTAATAAAACTAATAAAATACCGAAATCAAATACGCATGCGGCATTTAAAACTACACAATATACCACTCAGTTCAAATCTCTCAACATTAGAAGATTTCGATAACTTCATTCATTTGATGAGATTTTCCATTAAAGAAATATTAAGATGGATCGTCGGAACCAATGAACCGTTGAGAGCTAAGTAAATAAATATTTACGCGAACGTTGAACACAATTTATGTTTTATAAGTATAAACTCACAAGCCATCATCTGGTGGAATAACCTCATAGGTGACGCCATAAACATGTTTTGGTGGTTCCTTTGCTGCGGGTTTTTTTCACTTCTCGTTGTTCTTCTTTCTCACATGAACATTGTCCCCGACCAAATAAAGTTTTTAAATTACAAACCCAAATTCAGTCGAAAATTTTATAAATTTCCAGTTTTTTTGCTGAGCGAAAATCGGAAGTTTTCGAAAGTCATTTTTGCTGAAGGAAAACCCAAAGTTTTTGAAAACTTTTAGTTAGTAATTGAAGAAAAGTTGATTGTTTTTGAATCATTTTCATTATCACAATTTTTCGTTTTCATGCAACCCTGATATCTGTGACGTATATTCATGTCTACGGTAATCCTTTCAAAAGTTTTTATCACAGTTTGTAAGTTTCATATTTCAATTACTTTAATGCTAAGAAAGAGGATTTACCGAGCACAAAAATCTGTGGCTTGCCAGCTCTTTCGTTATCGCGAATGCTCGCGGCCTGACGCATTCCCTACAATAGAAAATTTTAATGAATGAATATCAGTGACTTGATTCATAATCGAGGCAGCCGACTATAACGCATAAGGTGGCAAAGGGAGGCCTCCTGGAAGATATAACCACTAAGAAAAAAAACAACCAGGCATGGTGAAGAGAGTGCAAAGATAATACGGCATGCTATGAGACCACACCAATATACTCTTGAAGTAAGTCTCCCTCTTTATTTACCTTTCCCTCTCCTCCTCTTCTCAGTATATTAACTTCATCAAATTCAGTCCTTTTTCTGGAAATGGGAGTTCTCACGAGTACGTTTCCCTTTCAATTCAGCTTTTCTTTTGGATTTAGTACGATTCGGAAATAATGCAACATGCAAATAAAAGCGTACACGGTATACTAGCATTTAGCCGATGTTTCATTGTGCTTGTACTAGGTAGATCATTCACGATTTTAATCTTGCCATTGCCAATTCGTACTTTAGGCTTTCCTTTGCGCATCCCACTCGCACACAACGTTTTGTCTTGCTCGATCGTTGCGGATGGTCACTTAGTGAATGGAAGATTACAGTCATTGAAATAATCTTTACAGCACCTCAAAAGCTTTGAGTGATCTGAACTGAGAATCCAAGTATTCTTATTGTTTTTGAGGAAAGAAACCAAATTTCTTTACTGGAGTGTTTTCCCAGATCTCTTCATAAATGCATTTGCTCCTATATATTATTATTCCCCTTGTAATGTTTGGTTTCTGATTTGCGATCACCTCAAAAAATGCTTTCCCTTTGCAATCCATGCTAAGGTGTTTGTAGTGAACGATTATGATAGGTTAAATCTTGTTTACTATTAACATTTGCCACATTTTGCTTGCCAGCAATTTTACCCATGATAGGGAGCTAATGAACGTGCAAAACGGAAGCGTTATGCGGTGCGAATTCGGTGCAAAACAAAGCTTTGCATTACCTTGATTCTTTCCAGACGGCCGCTTTCAGGAGGCATCCAAACATAAATTTGCAGTCCGCAATCGAGAATGAACACATCACCAAGGTTAAGAGACTGCGGATTGCAGTCAACCTGTAGGTATTTAAATTGTTTTTTGAGAGCTACTGAGAGCTAATTGAGAGCTATTGAGAGCAACTTCTTATTTCAAGAGATACTGATGAATGGGAACTGTGCTGCTCAGAGGCTTATCGCAGTAATTCAATTCAATCATTCTTTAAAATCCATATTTAATTCTGCGTTCATCTTTAACAACCTCTTAAGCCACTAAGCACCGAGACTATGGCACTTTCAGCCAGCAAAGTATAAATAACAGGAAAAGCACCCTTGACCTCATAAGAGGCCTTTCCCAATTCATGTATCTCGCGGAGAGCAAAGTTTTACTTCACGCCCATTAATTAACCCACTTAACAATCGTCTAACAGATGTTCAAAATACCATTGGCACGCAACAAAAACAAATGATGAAGAAATCGGCCTTACAGTATACCTTCATGAAAACAGCTTTCGCTCTCAAGTGTAGTAATGGCTTTCAAATGGGAATCATCTTTCAAAAATTAACCTACTTGTGTGCATCGTACGTTCCTCTTCCCTTTACAGTGGAATAATCGCGGTTGCCAATTCTCAAAATTGTTCTCCTTGACATGTTTGAACCCGGACGTTGCTCCACCTTTTAAGTATCTGACGAAAACATAAATGAATCGAAATGCCAATTTTAAAATAATGACTAATGAGCGCTGATTGCATAGCTATCGATATAGATAAATATACGCACAAAATAGGGCATTTCAAGCCTTATTGCAAAACATGTGGAAAGGCCTGTGAAAACAAAGGGTTCTCATCCGCGCTAATCGCCTTTTAGCGCTTATTGCACTAAGATATTTTCATCAGAGTTGGTCAAAGTTGAAAAATAATGACGTTCGTTTAGTTTCACTGAAATTTTTTTCTCTCGATATGTACTGAATGCTGAACTGGGGTCCTATACAATGATACTGGAATAAACGGTAGGGTTTGGTTTAAGAAAAACAACACAGTTAACATGCAACGACGCTATTTTGGTCGAGCACATGCGATTTTGAAGAATGAGGCTAGAGTAGAAATCAAAAAGAGAACGCGACACAGTCTAAAACTTTGGCGCCTTCTCTCCTCGCTTCACGTCCTTCGATTGCGATATTTGGCTAGAGCAACCATGACGTTAACGAAGTAGCATAGCATACTAGCACAACTCGGCATATTTTCAGAAACTTCTACTCGCAGCCATTCAACTGTTTTAAGAAAAACAACACAGTTAACATGCAACGACGCTATTTTGGTCGAGCACATGCGATTTTGAAGAATGAGGCTAGAGTAGAAATCAAAAAGAGAACGCGACACAGTCTAAAACTTTGGCGCCTTCTCTCCTCGCTTCACGTCCTTCGATTGCGATATTTGGCTAGAGCAACCATGACGTTAACGAAGTAGCATAGCATACTAGCACAACTCGGCATATTTTCAGAAACTTCTACTCGCAGCCATTCAACTGTTTTAAGAAAAACAACACAGTTAACATGCAACGACGCTATTTTGGTCGAGCACATGCGATTTTGAAGAATGAGGCTAGAGTAGAAATCAAAAAGAGAACGCGACACAGTCTAAAACTTACTTGATTCCATCCTTGAAGTATGACAAGAAAAGCGACGATTCATGTCCTTGAACCTGAAAGTAAATTATAAACAATAGCAATGAGACTAGAAAATCGTGATTTAACTAACAAAGCGTTCGCTTCATTTCAAAACGGAAATATTACATTGAACAAAAAGGAACTTCTACCTTTCTAGGTGTGAGAGTTATTTGAGATGAAGACTGTCGTAAGAAGCGCTATCCTTTCCAGGTTTTGCTCGCTTGCAGTTTCGGTTAAGGGGTGTATTTATCTAATGCCTGGGAAGAAGGAATCACCCAATAGGGGAGACATGTCGAGAAAGACGAATTTATTCGAGGGAATGTACTATTTGGTTTTTCGATTCAACTGACGCCCTTTTACAGGGTTTACGACAAATTTGCATTTGCAAAGCGCATAATAACAGCACCATATCTTTGCGTATAAATGAATGCATGCCTACCTATGTGTCCGTAAAACAGCTTCAACTTGCAAAACTAAATCCAAATCTATAAAACCCAGTAGATCTCGTCAGTACTTTGACACTGAATCTTTGGAACGATTTTTTCCAACCGGAGTCTTACCTCACGATACTGCACTGGAAGCCCTCCAAGGCTGTCGTCGAGTTCTACTGTTTTGATAGCGGCTGTCCCTCGTTCGTCCTATAAAAGCCATAAAATTCAGCTTACAAAGACATAGTGAATTTTATATTCCATATTCATTCGTTTCCGACACACGATTGCAATCGGTCTGCAACATCTATCCATCAGCCTTGAAAAGAACGAGGTGCTCAAAAATTTCCTAGTCTGGTGAATATCATTCAATACTTGTGGTCGATGAACGGCCAAAATTGACCCTTATTTAGGGGTCTTTTCTTGTCCACAATCGCATCTTAATGTGTATCGTCACATTGTAACACCACATAATGTTGCTATAGCATGAAGTTCATAAACATCTTACGATAGTTGTATTATTGCCAAGCCAGAAGTGAACACTCCAGTGACCGTGGTATTTCGTCTGAAACAATTGAATGCAAGCTTTTAAATTCATGTAATTATTTTAATGCATAGTCCGTTGTATGGATGGTCAAAATATCAAAACTAAAGTAACATAATGACCCAACTTAATTGGTTATCAAAATGCACTTGCAACGGAAATAGCTATATGTAATTTTTTTGGCTCTTGTGCTTCAACAATAAAATGGAAAGGTTCGAGCTAAAGTTTTCGTGTCAAATAGCACTTTGCCACATAACAACTTCTTTAAAGGCTACTTAAAGCACTAAAAAAACAAGGCTATTTTGCCAATGACTTCATAGAATTAATATACGAAAGAGGAAATCGTTTCATTGTCACGCAGACGTATAACGAACATAAAGAACGATGTAGGAGTCGCCGACGTAGAAATTGCCGTGCTGTTCGACTGGAACCTTTTCGAGTTTGAATTGCTGAAAATAAATTATGCAAAAGATGAACTAGCAGAACTAGCAGAACGCTAATGATGGTTTCTTTGCAGAGGATGCGAACAGTGGCAAAGTTATTCAATAAATAATACTTTTTAGTAAAAGTTCTCACCTTAGAAAAAAGAATTTTCTACCGTATGGTGGTGCGGAAATTTCAATGCTGAATTTCGCTATCTAAGGCTTCTGAATCGGATTCGAATACCAACACTCTCATCGCAGATGCACAACTGCCCAGCGCTGGTTCAGAACAGATTGAATTTTATTCGCATTAACCTCTTTATATTCACACAAGTGAGTAGATCTCAAGTTAGGAAGTGAGCATTTTCAAAAGGCTTTCCTCACAATTATGAAATTGCTTCGTATACTATTTACAGTGACTAGTTTACTCAGTGACCAACTGAGATAAACAACGATCAATATGAATCCTTCAATTTGTGGAAACCATATGTCGGTGTGCAAAATAGATAAGAATCTAAATGCTCTTGCTCCGACGCTCCTGACTAAATGCATGTGGCTGGATGCAGAACGACTCAAGGAATCGAAAGAAATATGCGAACCACAATCCTCCATATCTGCAGTCCGGGAGTCTGACCAGCACCTTTCAGCTGAACATCAATAACACTAGGCGACATTGTTCTGAAAACTATTTCTGCAAGCACACACAAAGAACAAGTATTCTGCAATCAACCTGCTCATTGTAAGCGAACAGATTTACCACGACCATGGATAGGAGGGAGTTTAGGAGTAATAAAACCTGGAAGTTATATATCCGATAAATGAGCCCTTTTTTAGCGCTCCTTGAACAGGGTCACAAAAATAAATGATTAAATAAAAAAATATTCACAAAATCAGCAGAGTTTTAATGCACGTTAGAATAGGCACATATATATACTTATTCCTATTTTTACAGTTTAAACCTTAAATATGTTCCCAAAACATTTTAATTTTATTTCAAACAGAGCTTAACACATTACCTTATTAAAAAATTGTGTGAAGACTAACTTGTATACTGTAAAATACTATGCTGCTTTGTGGCAAGCAGTGCTAAAAAATACAACACGTAGTTATGCTACAAAATTAGTGAATTATATTATTCTTACTAATTTAGACTTAAACATATTGAAAATTCTACATTGCCGCGAAAACAAAACCGTTTGAAATTGTGGAGGATATTTGAGGTTTCGCGAACAATTAGTAGTTATTATATACTAGGGAAAAATCAGCGAACGACTGAGGCTATGAACTCGGAACCGACGAACTCGAAAAAAAAATGTAGCCGAGCCATGTATACAACTATGATGTACACATATGTACGTGTATGTACATGCACGTATGTGTACATGCATATTTATATATAATATATATTTGTACCCACATAGTATATACATCGCTCACTGCCGTTGTTTTTCATTCATCGAAAGTGGTCGAATCATCATCCATCAACATAGCTGGCACAACGCATCAAATAGATAATTTTTTACATTTGAAAAGCGCCAGAAGAAAGTTTATTATTAAAACAAAAATGAACCATAGCGATGAAAGGCTAAGTTGAGAGAGCGCTATTGTTGCTTTCAGATGAAAGCTGTTATGAGGAGATCGAATTTGTAAAGCTGATAGGCGGAGCCAATAGTTTAAGATCAGTTGTGATCAGTTGTCCTCCAAGCTAGAACAACAGCTGAGTGGGTGTTTTCTAAGCTTACATCATCATAACAGCACTCCGCGCTTAAATGTGATTCGTAGTATTCGTATCAGCTAATACACGTTTAAGGTTATGCCACTTAATCCTCTCAGTCTGCTTACTGCATTCTATTCTGAGCTTCTCTTACCCTTTCTCCCGTGCTTGAATATATGAATGTCTACTGATGGAGTTTTTGAATTTATAACCCTTTGACCTCGTGCATACCTACTAACATTTCAAAACTGCCTCGACTGAACGAAAAAAAATTGCATCTCACCTAGCTTTTTTCTTGCCTCTCATTCGTGATAAATTTCAGCGAAATATTTTATTAACGATCAAGCTGGAGTCGATTGAGAAACTCGTACGACAAGAGGCCCTTCGGTGGTTCAACCATTCAGACAAACGAATTTGGAAAATCCCTTCAAACACGGAAAATTCAAATTTTTTACTAATCGAATCGATCGCGAACGTATTTCGCTCATATTCATTTTTACGCATTTTCGTGTATAAATTCCCGACTTCCTTTCCCGATCGTATAAGTTTTATGAGAACTTTTTCGTTCTTTCCAATAGCTCTTTTTCCAAGGATCCATGAAACGCCTTGAAATCACATACAGGAAGACGTAAAATTTAAATGTCATTTTACACATTTCAGAAACGAAGGTGCAGCAGTAATGGCGTTGAAAATCCACAACGAACAGGCGGAAATCAATGCGAACACACGAGAACGCCTACGTACGGCAAAGCACAACTTGGCGTACTACGTTTTGAAAGTGCAAATTTGCCAGCTGGCGTGAAAAGTCTGTTTTTCTTACAACGGCCCTCTTTATGCCCTCTGCAATGTGGAACAGAACGGGAGCTAGTTACTCGTGCCAAATTTCAGTTATTTCAAGTTTTGTTTGGTTCATTCCAAGACTTGATGAGGAACTATGCGATACTCAGATACCATCGAGAGGTAGGGTTCGGTTCCTGTAGAATTAAACTAGAGAAGATTTACACCCAGATGCAGCTCTTAAATCACTCGGAACACCATCCGAAGATCCGCTTGCAAGTGATACTGGTAAAACTGCGTCTGGGTGCGTCCTAATTGATCGTATTAGGTGTCATATCGTTCGTTGAGCACTACAGCGCTATCCGTAACAACAAATGTGAAGTCAGTCTATTAGCGGATGGCTGCTCGGCTGTTTAACAATCTCAGAAAAAAAAACATTATCCATCACTCCGCACCGCTTCTTTCAATCACTGTCGTTTTGCCGTACACTCACTAAGCTTATGTCATGCAAAATCGCATTCGTTACTAAATCACACTTGTCACGCAAAGTACTTAGCGTAACGAAGATCCCTCCAAAACAAACTCATAAATAACAATACCGAACAAGTGGTTCTGAGAGGAGGCACCCTCATGCCGAACATCGCCACCTTCCACTGGTAAGTAGAAATGTTCCTGTGGGAACTTGAGACCAATCAAAAAATGCTCAAGGAGAATGGATTCAACAATCACATGAATTAATGGCTTGGCGGAATCGTAGGTGCCACAAAAGTATATGGGCTATGGAAGTTGCTAAAAAGTATAAAATGAACTTACGTAATACGAATAGGCGGCTGCTTTTCGCACGTAGCGATGTATGGAATACGGCGAAGAAAAAGTGCTCGTTAATAGCATAAGCAAATTGTCTTAAAAGTGAATATAATCCATGGTGCAGACGTTTCATTTAATATACGTTGGATATCAATTTATACGCCAAGCTGTATCGGAAGACAAACATAATATCACAATCATAATATCTGAAACTAATCAAATCCATTGTCAGCTCTGTTAATCACCTCATTTCGATAAACAGTACATCGTTTACGGACACAGTGATAGCAATATACTGTACAGTTGACTGATGTGACCGTGCGCTTTTAAGCGATAAATTACTCCATATGTATAGCGCCTTTTAAGGAAATAACACTGAGCAATAAACCACGGCTAAACGTTGCTCGTTTTGCTCTCAGCGATCAATCCAGTGGGATTTTTCGCAGTTTACCGGAATTTTTGACGTGAACTCAAGCGCATAGCTCAGCAATGTGAGGGGGACGATCACTAAAAACGTAGCGTTAAGGAAAATGAAGGTGGCTGCGTAATCATAAAATTTGAGGAAGCACGTCAAAGCAGTTATCATCGGCTTGAATACTTCAACTAGCTCAATTAGCTGCCAATTTGTGAACGTCAGCACAGCATATGGCGACAAAATGGGAAACATTCTCCGGATGACAAAAACGATTATTTTTGATTGCTATAATTCAAGAAGACGAATGAATGCTCAGGATTTGAAAGTTACCTATTATTTTTGCTTTATTGCTCTGCAAAGAAAAGCAATGGATGTGATTGCTAATTGAGTGAAATTTTACCTTGGAACGTTTGCAACGTAGAACTACCACGAAGCTTGCTTAAAATTGCACCTCAGGCATCTATCTATTCGATGAAACTTTTGCATGATGAGATATATTCGGCGTGAGCAGCAGAGGGGCAGTTTCGATAACAGTTACCAATTCCAAATCCATATCGTCCGGTGCTAAGACTTCCGGATGGCACCATGGGATTTTAAGCTTCATTTCAGGCTCGATCCCGCGAAATGTAGCCTCGTTGATTCATTGTGGCGTATGCTGCGTTTACGAGCTGAATACATGATAGAAAATCTACTTTGGAATTTTTATTCAGATTTTTGACCAAAAAATGGCCAAAAAATGACCAAAAATGATCAGAAAATGACCAAAACAAGGTAAAATTTTTTCTAAATTTGGCAACACAGTCTGTTAGGGACAAGCGGTTGATGCGCGCTTATTGTGCTACAAAATGACTGAATGTAAATACGGTTGCCGAATTTCGTAAAAAAGAGTCCTCTCTCGAACATTCGCGAAAGTTTGACGATTAGCTGTTTGAAGAGACCACCACGGAGACTCAGGAAAAACAGAGCCGACAGAATGCCTCTACTCGAGGTGATAACGACTGCTGTGAGTTCGCAAGCAATTTTCTCAACTACATTCAGCGATAAATTGTTTCTGCACTACATTCAGTGATAAACTGTTCCGGATGCTAAACACTGCACTCGAATTTGTACATCAATGCGATAAAGAATCAAGTGATATGTGACTGATGCGTACTGTGTTGACAAATTGCTTTCTTCTTCACAAAGTCGCTAATCTCTTCCAGCGCTCTGCAATCGCGTGCAAGGTAAAATCAAAAAAATTCACTGTTGCTGCTCTCTGATCTTCGAGTGATACAAAAGAAACTGCCTGATTGATGATAGCAGCGGAGGCTTATCGCCAATTATTATTTTCATAGTGCTCAATATCGTTCTAATAAAACTATTAGGGCTTGAATTTGAAATGAGTTATGACCATCGTGAAAACAAGAATTTTTCCGCATAAGAAGTGGAGGATCCCTAACTGTTACCTCAATTTGTTCACTATTTTCTCTACAACAAATAACGGAAACTGTTTATAAACCCTCAACAATTATTTAATTTCATTATTTAACTCAAACAATTCCTGAGGAATTCAGTGCGATCATTTGCTTCTCTACGTTCTCCACAAATCGCACACCATGAAAAATCGACTTATCACTGTTGCAACGAATGCAAACTGCATGCGAATAAGATTTGGAGCAATTGGTCAGAGCGATTAAGCGTGTAAAATTGTGTACCAAAGCATGAGTGAGATTCGATCGTTTAGCAGACAGCTAGATTGATACAAATTCCACAACAATTATATTTCAAATAGGTAAGCGTGCCCTTGTTTAAAGTCAGACAACTGACGCAAAGTTGGAGGTCTCATGAGCTTTTCATCGTGAAAACTAAAAGCAGCCTCCGGCAGCTTTGTTTGTTCATTGATGCTTCCTTCCATCACATACATCAGTTCCCTCAACTACGATCCCTTCCGTTATACGCTTTCAAACGAAATTCTCAATCAAATACCACTTTCTTTCCCCACTCTCTAAGGTTTACCAAAAAGAAATCCGTACATTAATGTTGGCATTTCAATGCACATATTCGCTGCTGTTTCCAAAACAATTTGTTTATAGAGCGAAACTCTAGCAACTGAAAGTTTCGCGGTGAAAACGGTCAAACATATGAAGGGATGAGTGCCGCACATAGCGCATAATTGTTCAGTCCATAGACAAATCGCTACAAGAAAATGAGTGTGCAACCCAAATATAAACCATGAATGTTGAAACCTGTGCGGTGTGCATTACCGTCTTCTCAGCTGGTCCGCTACCGTGTGAAAATGGCCGATTCGGTGTTCTCAGTTGCCCAGACCGCACGTATCCAATTCGACTTTCACCAAAATATTTTCTGCGCATTCATTTCCGAATTCTTTCTTCATCTTCCTTGAAAAACTGCATTTTGATTTTCAAAATGCCTTGCAGATGTTGGTAATTAAATCTATGCTCACAACAGCATCGTCAAATAGTTATGAATTGCTGGTAATTAGGCATGCGGATATGCACTGGACTTCATCCCCTCGAAAAAAAAAACGAGTGACGAAAACAGTCCAAATGAGAATTGATGACGTATCGCCGTCCACAAATTTCCGTTATACTCACCACGGGGCAGTGAACTTAAAATTAGAGATTTAAAGCTTTGTTCGACTTCATCGAAAAGGTATTTCTGACAGAAAATTCAATTTTCTGCTCTTTGAGATAATCGTTCTCCTATCCCCTTGCTTTCGCACGTTCAATTTGCATGCATTCTCTGTCAGTCCACGCATAGCCTCCATCTTTTCAGGCACCCAAAATGAAAGCATACCATCATTCAGTACTCCACTACGCACACACTTGGAAAAATAATGATTTACAACGAAACTTGGCAAAGTTCGAGTCATTACAGTTTACATTTATTTAAATCGACGACTTAGTCGCTCTCATACGATTAACGAATAGTCGGCAAACGAGAACGTAGTAAATAGTATGTTAAAGCGCCGCAGCGTTACGAAATTGTATAGAAACAAGGTAAAAAGTATGTGGGAGCTTAATGAGAATTCTCTTTTGATGAATTCCTCACCTGTCACGCACCGATCATTATGGTCTAACTGACTTTCGCCGCCAAATTTCGTGTTTCACTATGAGAACTGCTTAATTTTGATTGATTATAGCAGTTAAGTTTTATTCACTGGGAACCTTCAACCACAAAATACTTATGAGACAAGACTGCTGATGAGCGATAGATGAGTTATTTGCCAGATATTCGAAAGGAGAATCAACTTCAGTTGTTTCATCTTGAAAAAATCACTACAGCGCACTTAGTTCGTATCAACCGTTCGTTCCTTTGCTCTCACTGCACAAACATACAAACTACAACACCGTACAGTTTTCTTCATTAGCTAAGCGCAGTCGATTTCTAACAGGTGACGGATAAAAAAATATAAAAAAAGGTGACAAGGAAGGCCACACAATCATTTTGATGTAAGCAGTGCTTCTTTTGACAGATAGGCCAAGATGATCCCTCTGAATGAAAGCCTAAGATGCGTAAACTTTCTTGCATTAAATTAGATGAGCGCCTTTTTTTGATTCCTAAAAAAATGGCATCAGTGATGAATGAGAAAGAAGCAGAATTTGTGGCCGATATCCGCAGTAACACTTGTTGTTCATTTATGCCATCCAAAAGTTTTCGCCAGATGTTCCAGGTTCCAGTAGCTGCTGAATTCCCCCCCCCCCCTCTCCACCACACGAGATTCGAGAAAGCATCGTTTTTGTCGCACTTTTGATCAAGAAAACAAACATTTTCAATATTCCATTCCATTGCACTCACAAAATTTCAGCCCTGAATTTAAAGATTATTACTTAATCTACTGATGATCTTTCTTTCCGAAAAGGTTCAGCAAGTCGACCTAAACAAAGAAAACATTTCATTTCAATATTCGACTACACATTATGCAACATCACCCATTTGAAGATGAAAAGTGACTTTGATCGCTAAACGCAATATATGTGGGAATGAATCATTGCCCTCGCACAGCGTTTAGTTGATGCGCTTTTATTTAGTTCTCACCCCTAATGAGATACGATTTCACCGATCGGCAAGCAGAAAACGTCTTTCTTAACGAGGAGCATTCAGCGGGAGAACAGTTTTCGCATAAAGTCGATAACTTTTGCCAATGGTTATCTTCAAGGTGTTTTGAGTCCTTAGCAGAAAACCATTAGTGCAAAAATTGATGCTCATAGGAATCTGGGCCAAATACCGGAACGCCTTGTTTTAAAAACGTGAGAGATCGAAAGAAAATATCATCTCGTTTTTAGCGTCGACAACCCTTCACAGCCACTCCGCATGACATAATTGAAAAATCAACTCAAAACGTCGCAAATTTTTTGATTGTTTGCATATAAAGGCTCGAAGTTGTCATCTATTATTAATTAGCAATTTGCTGAGAAGATAGAGGAATGGCTTCATATTTCGCGTCAGTCATTTCAGGTATTCTATTCCTCGCTGAGGATAAATCCAGGAATTCACAAGTGAAGTTGGAGCTGGACAATAGAGGAATGGCTTCATATTTCGCGTCAGTCATTTCAGGTATTCTATTCCTCGCTGAGGATAAATCCAGGAATTCACAAGTGAAGCTGGAGCTGGACAATAGAGGAATGGCTTCATATTTCGCGTCAGTCATTTCAGGGTATTCTATTTCTCGCTGAGAATAAATCCAGGAATTCACAAGTGAAGTTGGAGCTGGACAATAGAGGAATGGCTTCATATTTCGCGTCAGTCATTTCAGGGTATTCTATTTCTCGCTGAGAATAAATCCAGGAATTCACAAGTGAAGTTGGAGCTGGACAATAGAGGAATGGCTTCATATTTCGCGTCAGTCATTTCAGGGTATTCTATTTCTCGCTGAGAATAAATCCAGGAATTCACAAGTGAAGTTGGAGCTGGACAATAGAGGAATGGCTTCATATTTCGCGTCAGTCATTTCAGGTATTCTATTCCTCGCTGAGGATAAATCCAGGAATTCACAAGTGAAGCTGGAGCTGGACAATAGAGGAATGGCTTCATATTTCGCGTCAGTCATTTCAGGGTATTCTATTTCTCGCTGAGGATAAATCCAGGAATTCACAAGTGAAGTTGGAGCTGGACAATAGAGGAATGGCTTCATATTTCGCGTCAGTCATTTCAGGGTATTCTATTTCTCGCTGAGAATAAATCCAGGAATTCACAAGTGAAGTTGGAGCTGGACAGAGATTCTGTGAGCACCTATGCCATGTTGCATTATTTTACTCGCTTCTTGGTTTCCCCCTTAATAGTTCTTTTGATATGTTGATGAGGCACTTGTCCACCATATGATCAAAATTGACTAACTGCGGGAAAAATCCGTTCTGATTGCATATCTTTCACGTGTAAAGCCGCTTATGGGCACTGGTAAATCTCAAGCCTCCTGTTCGCGCCAAACAATTTTATGTATTTTGTCATGTGGAGTTCAATCGATCGGTCCTTCAATCACTTAGTTTACTGGGGCATATGCCTTTCGGTAGACAAACCAGAACTGAAACAGGCCGATTAAGGTTTAAGAAAATGACATGCTTGCGGTTGGTGGAGTTTCTGCAAGAAAAACCAGAAAACACTGGTAAATATGGAATTTGCTGGAGGGAAGTTAATAAATTAACCCGTGAATTTCGTTAGAAGAAATCCGCTGCTGCTTCTTGCGCAAGAAAAACTACGATTTTTTGTTTTCCTGTGTTTGAACTATTTCATTGTTATGAATTTGTATGGTTTCTGCTACACTTCATATCAATGATTAATTATCACCGCTGCAACTTGTACGAACTCTAACAATATTCGTTTTGTTGCAGTTACAATTTTTGACTCACTAGTGAATTTGCTGATGATGACCTGTGAACTAAATTCGTTACATCGCCCTGGTGGCAAAGGTCTGCTGCAGCATCAGACCAACGAGCCAAAGCGATCGCCCGAGGCTAAATGCGATTTTATCGCACAGAACGACGCAAACAATGCAGAACTGTGACTGTATCAATTTTCATTGAAAAAAAAATAAAGATTTTACTACGAAAAGCGTGTTTGGCGTCGTACCTCTTGATTTGTTTCATGCGACCATCACAAAGGCCGTAAAATGTACCAGTGACGCTGAAACGACATGCACTTTTCACAGATTCCTTAAAAACTCCTCAATTCGTTTCATAAATGCCACCATGACGAGGCTGCAACTCTTAGCAGCGAGGAGCTCCGGTTTGACGAAATTCGAGTAGTAACTTTTCGGAGCAATATGGAACCGTGGCGCTCGAATAAAATGAAGAGAGCGTTGAAGTTTATTGCTGAATAAGTTTTACGCAGATGAGTGCATAGTTTATTGCGAAAAGCATAAATAACAAAAAAGTGATAAATGATGCGCTAAAATTCGACAAAGCAATCGAGGCAACAAGGAGTAAATCGTTGAGCAAGAAGCACGTAGCGTAATGACATAACGCCGTCGACATACATGATCCATTTATCACTTCCATGATCGTGGAGCCTGAAACGTGATTTTAAAAGTGTTTATTCTGCGCACAAATTTTTTTGTTTCAAATTGACCAATGCACAAATTGAAACGATTTATGGTCGGGCTATAGATGGGCAGATACTGGTCCAGCAAGGAACTGACGATGGCCATTGTAGAACAAAAAAACGAACACGTAAATAATTTCGTGAATAGTTGTAACAATAAATTTTATAAAATATAATTCAACTGCAGAAAAAAAATCATTTATTGTTGGACGTTGGGTCGTTCTTATTGTTCTTAAGCGTTTCTTTCATTTTGTACTTTAGTCTACGTTTATTCTACTTCGATATCTCAACTTTAATTTTTTGCTTTATAATGGTGTCACCTATATATCATTTACGGTTTCCCTAGCGCTGTTTTGCAGCAATAAATTAGCACTCAACAAACATGTTAAGCTTTCAATGCTAAAATCGAATTGTGAATCGATTCAGCCTACTCTCAGTATTGTTAGTTAGAAAAGAACGAAGATCCAAAACAATATTTTTTCCGCAGAAGTCGTACGAACGAAACTGAAGGATGGAAAAGGGTCATGAGAATGGAATTTCACTTTAGATAAAACTGAGAAAAGACTGTTTTAAAATTCCTAATGAACTTGACCAGCGAGTTTGTTTCATTGTATGAAAAAGTGCGTAGGTACATCAAACTCAGCGGGAAAGTTTTCTATGTTTCTATGTAAGACTTCTATCCCATCCGAAACGTTTCTATGTTTGGTAACGAAGAAGAATCCCTTCTGCTTTCAAATTCTACCTATTTATTTATCATACAGTTGATATGATAATTACGCGAGGCTCCTATGAATAGCAGCAAAGCTTCGTTTTCTTTTTTAAATAATTTTCGAAGCTCTAATCCGAAGAGTGCAAACAAATCTTGACATGCAACGGCTCGCACATCATAAGATGAAAAAGACGCATTATTATTACAGCTGTCTTTGTCATATGGTACACGGTAATGCCGTAAAAGCAATTTTTTCTTATCATTATCATTTGCTATCAGTCGAACAATATTACGGTGTACCGATTTGAACAGCTTATTGTCCCATGATCCGAAGTACTGCTTGAACTCTGGCGGTTCTGCTCCTTGGTCAATAACTTCAATGCTGGGATCATTTTTACGAGGGACGTTATTCGTTTCGAGGTAGACCTGAAAGTAAAAATTCTTAGCATTATCAATTCATATCAGCCCTCCCCTCCCCTCCCCTCCCCTCCCC
>JPKZ01002491.1:0-52073 GCA_000803305.1 Toxocara canis | reverse complement strand
TCATATCATCACTCTTTTTAGTTCGGACACATTATTTCACAACATCTTCGTTAACGATTTTACGATTAATGATTTTACTGGCTTCTATTCAACTAGGTATATTTCATCGTTGATATGTTCTCAGATTGCTGATCAGGAAAGATCTTGCCTTCATACGATCAAAAAAGTATATGGATGGAACGGTTAGAAAATCAAATGGGCACCTTCACAAACAGACGCCTTTAACTACAAACCCCTTCGTCCATACTACAACCTTCAACGCTTTTCCGAAGCAAGTTTTTTGGTTGCGTTTCTGAATGGCGCTATGGGCAAAAATTAAGCATGTGCGGTTCTTTTCGCTCTACGCCTTGTGCTCTTCTGCACTTATGTGCTGGTAACCTCACCTCTTAATTATCTCTCATGCTGCGCATGCAAATGATCGCGTAGACAAAGTATTGTCGTTCGGAACCATTCATTCCGAATCTATGCATACTGTCACAGCATGCGCAGCTTTGCCGTTAACGTCTGCTCCATATATATTCATAGTTTTTTTTACAGAGATGAAAGGATAGGAGCAATAATTTACTTGTTTAGCTAGAAAGGCAATAAATACCATTACCATGAAATACTTTAGATATTCACCGGAAACAATCGATCAGCGATTTATACTAATAAGCATACTGAGGTGGAAAAAGATCGCTTTACTTCGCCAGCTCTGTCGTTCACGTATGCACTTTTTCATAGATAATCATGCAAATGGTAGAGTTAAAGCAGCAATTTTTTCGTCACTAATAGCAAAATTGCCCGCAAAAAAAGCAATGACTATTTTGAGCAGCGACATCTCTTTCTGTGAAAGCGCATTAAGCCATCTATCGCAAATAGATTGCAAAGACATCTATCGCAAATAGATTGCAAAGACATCTATCGCAAATAGATTGCAAAGACATCTATCGCATACAGACTGGAAAGATACCTATCGCACATAGATTGCAAGGACATCTATCGCATGTAGACAGATTGCAACCGATGAGGATGACTTCACGTTTCCACGTGGACAACGAACATTCATATCCGCTCATAGAACGAAACGAATGCGGTATTAAAAGCGAGTGAAAAGCGCATGTTTCAGGAAGAGAGAAAACTTACTTCGGCCGTTTGTTTCGCATTCTCCTTCTCATTTTCGTTTGCTTGGGCTCCAACCCAAACATAGATATTGTCGCCGGTGTCCAAAAGCATTATGTCGTCACCATCCAAATCCTAAAGCTTCTCGTCAGTAATTAATTGCATGCTGCTAACACGACTGCATTGTCTCGCATTCTCTCATGGCCTCAGTGATTTCTAGAACTTCATCAGCTTTCGAAATACGATATATAACGAAAACCTTTTGCAGCTGGTGAATATATGCAAAGAAGAAGCCAATAAGCACTTCGGTCGAGCTTACAATATCAATCCAATGTGTTGCCGATAGATGATTTTGAGTCAGACGAGTGTTCTTGCAATAAAACCATCAGCTCGACAACGAGAGACTATCTAAAAATATCGGCAACAAAACGTCCAACAAAACGCTTTTTTAGCGATAGCCTTGACGAGTATCTCCCTGCTTAGCGCAATTCTCGCAGCTCAATCGCATAGTATTTTGATCTCTTTTCCAACGAAATCTTTTAAAAGTTTAGTCTGAGGATTAGCTGTTTGAAAGGATCATGAAAAACCGGCCGACGTACTTCCTGTGTGAAGTTCACCACTTCCTCGCCAACGAACCTTCCGCTGCGGTCGCTATATTGGATCAGCTTTGCACGTATTTTTGGCGTTCGCGGTGCGTCTTCCCTCTCCCACGCACTGGCCCATTGCAGAAATGACGATGGTTCGTTTCCTTCAAAAACCCGCACTACTTGCGTCCAATCGGGTAGACCCTAAAAGTATTGTTTTGGTCCCGTTTTACTGCCTTCATCAAATACCAAAATCATGTTTTAATTGAGTTTTTCTTTCACTTATCTTAAATTCTTCTGCAATGTTGTGCTTTATCGCTTTTCTGAGCGCTATAATATCGCACTATCTATTTGGTAACTTATTTTTTTAAAATCAGTTGCGAATATTCCATTTCCAGTCTACTGTATTTCTGAGAAATCCCTTGCCAAATTCCTAGGAAATTCCCAACAGCAACTCATACAATAAAGTGCGAATTAAATGTAATGAGGCATTTGACTTTGGATTTTATCGCCTTATTAAACTTTGGAATACGCAACCGAACAGGAAGATCAAAACATGAAACTTATGGTTGGTTCTTCGTAAATAGCGGATGAAGAAGCAGAATAACGTGCGGAAAACGATTGCACACCATGACAGCACTACCGTCTGCCTTCGGAAGTGTGCTGTGTTTTTGCATGAACATATTATGCTCATAAATAGAAACCTTAAAATTGTCGATGCACGAAATTTACCTCTTTCTCGGCGTATTCCTTCGCCCATTGCATCGCCTTTCGTCGTTCGTCCATCGTGCACTGCTTTCCCACCCAAACGAACATAGTCCCAGCGCCCGTATTCAGAATGTAGGCATCCTAAGACGAGCTCAACAACATGAAAAATGGAATTTGGACAACTTTTTTTTTGTGATTCAGGAATTGCCATCATTCGGATGCCAATATCCGTTAGCTGATTACCTCCGAATTGAGCTGCGAACTCTCAAAGCTTCCTTCAGAGACCATTGTCGCTTCTACTTCTCCACTCGCATCAGAAATTCTAAAAAATGAGAAGAACAGAATTACGACGATAGCGGAATTCTTTGCACTCGAAGGTTTATTCCGGTTCGTTCGATAAGGCGAGAAAAGAAAAGAAAATGTACAATTCTCGCATTACAGATATACAGCGAAACGCAAATCACATAATGAGAAGAGTTATAACGCAAGATTTTATATATCCATTAAATTAAACGGCTAATCGTTTCAGTCGATTTTTTGCAGCAGTCAAGCGATTTGAGCGTTAACTAATGTGATTCATTCGTATAGAATCGAATATAATAAGGTGCACGTCAAAATATATCGGCGCTTCAAAAATTTGATGTCGTATACCCTACGTTAGTATAATGATACTGCATCGAATTTCCGAACTCACCGAATAGATTTTATAAGATTCCATTACAACGAAGGTCATGCAACAATTTGTCAGATCGGACAATGGATGAACTGGAATAAACTATACGCGGATTGCATGACTAGTATGTGCGTGAACTCAAACTGTGGATTTCGAAAACAATCGGATATTAGCCTGAATAAACATGGGCCATCTTTTATTGAAATCGCCACAGAAGTCACTTCATTACTTCGAGGAGTACAAGTACGATAATTAGGACCTGACATAATTCTACCCTAAACGACACATTTTATTTAATGTTTCGTTACGGTGTCTATTACTCCATGACATTCATTTATTTCGGAGAACATATTAGGCGAACGATTTAAAAAACATTGGCGGAATGGGTGGTGCAATCGGATAAATGATATACGAATGAAACATTCGCTTCCAGCCATTTATTCATAACGTAAGACAATACTTATGCGATGCTGAACTATACGAAATATGTTCATTGAAATAGCTAATTAAAACGAAATGAAGAATGGGTAAGTCGAACTCTTAAACGCACAATGAAAAGATACGAAAACGAAGCGAAAAAAAGATTCGTACTGGGTAATAACTGAGATAAGTTACTTGACAAGAATGAGTGGTCGTTTGTTCGTTCTCCAGAAATTTTCGTCCTCGCCTCCTTCTTCTGGCGATTTCAGACTACCCAGGTCGTCGTTTCCACCCATGTTTGACCAAAATTCCTCGTTGCTGTCCCAGTCCTCATCTAAAAACTATTTCGTTGAGCATGACCACGAAATTCTGCTTCGCGCAAAGCATCGAATCAGGATGTTCTAAGCAAGTTTTTCCAGGCAAATGCAGCGTTGTTAAGTGTGTCATCGTGATTCTCGTTAAGCATCCACATAAAACTGGCTTGATTTATTGCTGATATGGGAGGCAATATAAGAATTTTTCTTTTTCATTTGCTCACAACAAATTAATCGTATTTTACTCACGAGTCATCATTAACGATAGAGACGCAATAAGTCATTAACTGTATAACCCTGCTAGCTTATTCATGCACTGAGTTTCTCACTCGACTCATACTGTCCAACTCATACTCCTAAGTGTTGCATGTATCGATCGCATTTAACGTTATTACGCTTGGATGTAGCCTTTTCAATGCACAACCAGCTATTTTTGGCAACATAGCGTATGCTAAGCATAAAGAAAATGAAAACATAACGGAAATGAATACGTATTTTAGCCTCTAGGAATAATTCACATCGAACAGGCCTAATTCCTTCCCATTCAAAAATGTGAGCTATTTCCGATATAAACATTAAACAACAATCCCAAATATGAGGCCTTTACTATGATTATGGCTCAATGAACCGAAACATCAACGCATACACTTTTGTGTGTGTCACCCCATTCGACGCATTTCAAGGTTCTCAACAATGACCATCTGCTTTATTGCACAGTTGCATATATTATAATGCGTCTGCGAAATAACAGTATCGTCCATGAAATTAAAATATTAAAAAATTTGTTTTTTTGCAACGAAATGAGGATCGTGTTCGAAATGCTCATTAGGAGTTTGACCGTTGGTCATTATTAAGAAAAACACCGAAATACGGCAACAAGAAGGTGGGAGATTTGAAACACTGTTTTAATGCCTACCAAGGCAATGTACAGTTGGAGTGCCGCCTCTTTCCTGATCGCGAATATTTTGTGCTTGATGCATACCCTGCAATTATGATCGAGTAGCACTTGTTGACCGCATAACAGATTGCATTTAAGTGTATTAGTTCGAAGGAAGCAAATATTTTGTCGTTCGCTTTTCACTGAGGGCAACAAGTTATTCAGTCTGCTCGTACAGCCGACAGAAATTTCTGATTGCGCTGTGCAAACAATTTAATTACATAGATTTATTGAAGCAGCTCGTAAACACAGGAATAGGCTAAGCATCTCTGTTTGATTCTCTCAAAATCCTTAACTTAATGCTCTGCAAGAAAAAAACTTAGCTGATCGTTAAGCGTTCGCTCATGCGACCCGCGTTCTTGCGTCTGTCGAGCAGCACAATACTTTTACTGCCATTGAAACGAATCACAAACTAATTGTGATAGCCGTTAATTCACGAGCAGGTACTTGCGGTACTTTTAGGAAGTCATAAAATACTTGCGGTAATTTTTAAAATTTTTGGTCTTTTAAAATCGTCTCTCAAATGGACGGAAATATTTTTAAAAAATCCTAGTTGCTTGAGAATGCACATTGTGGTATAAACGCTAGCAGTCAATGATCTAACAATATCGCAACAAGAACGTATGCCTAATTATTTAAACAATAGTCTAGGAGTTGCAATGCCCAAAATTTATATTTCACTGTACTTGACAAATTTCAAATTGAGCTGTGATTTCAAAAAAGAGTTCAACTGATGTGTAGAAGCTTGCTAAAAAGCCTGAAAACATTTCAAGCACTGATCAAACTTGGAAACACTGCTTATGAATGATGCAGTGTAATTTCGTACTGACATTCCGCAGTCACAAACCTGTAAGCTCTAAAGCACATTATAATGCTCGATTGTCTCCTCATTAATTGCTTTAGTCGGATGCAAGCATATAGCAGCATCATATATTACGGATTTCATTTCAAGCTAGTAATACCTTAATTCGCTCAAGGCGCCCACTATCCGGAGGTATCCATACGTAAAGGTCATTCCCACAATCCAGAATGAATACGTCACCAAGATTCAGTGATTTACGATCGCAAGCAACCTGAAATAAGCATACGCACTATGCTCAGTTACTGCTGTACCGAAGAAATCAAAGTTCCTTGAAGTGTGTAATACTAGAAAGCTGTTACTCGACACAGCTTCCGTTTTGAACCGTGGAATTCTTCGAAACTCGTTCCGAATTTCTTGTTGTGGCACTTCAGCCCTATCGAACCCCGCGCGAATCTTCTGCTCAGCGAGCGCCCCTTCTCCCCTTAAGTAGTTTTTTTTTTCGTCCAAAAATCCTGACAAAAATCAGGGCAACAGGTTTCCAGGTTCCTCACCCTACTCGAAAACCGCTCCCCACAGAACGCTGGGGAGTTGCAAAATCAACCTTGAGCATAACCAGTTTGAAAATTCCCAATATTTCAGACGAAGATTAGCAAATTCTTTTAATTTTTAATATGTGAATATTTTTTAATGTGCAATTCCTCATTTGCACTTAGCAAAAACTCGAAAACCGATCATAAGAATAACACAGAGAAAGAAAGATTCACTGTTCCAGATTTCGCCTCTCGGATTATGAGGTAGAGGCCATTTCATTGCTAGCTCAGTAAGCGTTTCACCAGATAGCTGCATTGAAATAGCATTTATCGAGATTGCTGATATTGAATTTTGCAATTCCTAAGTGTTCCTCACTACTCAGTTATATGAAGACAGATGAGAACTTAATCGGATTTTCGCTTCACTGAAAAATGAACAAAGGACTCTTTTTGCGCTGCAACGATCTCTATCGCTCATAGTTCTAAAGGCCATTAATTTTCTTCCTAATCGAACAGACTTTTCACTCTCAGAAGTGAAAATCATGTGGGTAAATGAAAGGGAACTTAAACAGATTTTAAGCTGAGGTCTCAAATGGAAAATAGGTGGAACCGGTATGAAAACGAATGGAAAAAATACTGAATTCTGCTGCACAAAAATTGTTTAGTGAAAGAGTTCGGTAATTCTCGTCCGATATGAGACGAATTTGTTTCAAGTTTAATGAGTGAATCAACAACCGTCTACTCGATGTGAGAATTATTTACGGTGGATTTTTGTTCGGTTTTATTTCCATCTTGTCCCTTCTTTCTGTGTCGTTACAGCATCATTAGCATTCGAAACGAAGCAATTCGGAACAATATAAACGTTGAAAAAAATGCGATCGAGGTAAAAGCTCACTTCTGTGCAACGAACGTTGCGTTTTCCTTTGCAATGATATAAACGTGGAGTCCAGTCATCAAATTTGTTCTCATTGATGTGATGAAAGCCAGACGCCGCTCCTCCTTGAAGGTACCTTAACATTTCTGATCTCCTACTGCCAATTCGAGCAGTTATGAGGGGAACGACGATTAGGTAGTATTCTTTAGTTCCATCTGATTGAAAAAAAAAAACGGTATTAAAAACTGCTGAAGCAAATGTCGATTACATGAATGAGCAGAAACAAACTAAAATTTTATGAAATCCGTTTTATCATGTTATTTGGAGCATTCGCTTGCTAGCGTCTCCACTAATATGTCGCGCTGCTAACAAATTACGAAACCACTAATTTATTTCCATCTAATTGATTCATGTCGTACTTATCACGGCTTTTTTTTTCAAGCAAAAGCGGCTCTCCTCAACATAAATTCGACTGCGTAAATTAGATTCTATTGATAAGCACACATATTCTTGTAAGCGATCCATTGTGCCTTTCAATGTAATCTAATGTACTATTCACGAAAGTACAACCTTAATGCAGCAAAGGTAGTGTCAAGGTAGTTAAGGTAGCATCATCTACCGATTACAAGTGCGTTCACAAGTAAGTACTATCATTACTTCGTTAAGACGATAATTTCATAAATAGTGCAGTATTGTTCACATAAAAATTCTGCTCGGCTTCATCGCAGAGCTGCCAGTGAGATTTGGATCTATTAGGTGCCTTGAATGAGCTCATATTCAAGTTTTGCGATCTGCCCTCATCAGTTTTCTTTCAACGCGTAGTGCAGCAGCCATTTTTGTAGGCTTAAAAACTCATCTAAGATCGTCTAAACGACAAAAAGAGGTTTGCAAAAATCATCTCCTTCAAGGCATACGTCATATGTATCTCCAATTTCCATGTTCTTCCAAAGGTGCATTTTCTTGAACAGTACAAAATAATTTTCCTAATAAGCACTGCTCCAAAGAACAGTAGCAGTGAACGGATGAAAAGAAACAAACTTGACGCCATCTTTGAAATATGAGAGGAACAACGATGACTCATGGTCTTGCACCTGCAATATAACCCAAATAACTGTCAAAGCAATTGTTTCATTCCTGTAGTAAAATAAATGGTCAGCTTTTTTTGAATCTAGAGTTAGAGTCGATGATTATGTATATCTTAATATGTCTCGTCGTTGTTATGCGTAGTCATTTCGGACGTCTCACACCCAAGTTACGCTTCATTATCACTTCGATGCGTATATAGTATTTGACATTATCCACAGTGATACCATCGATTCTACGATGGAACGCTTCATTGTTTTGAATGCGAATAATCACAGCGGATCAATTTTTTGTAGCTCATAACTTTATGGTCTATTGCAGTTATAGTCGAAACGATTTTGAACTGAGCAAAACACTGTAGTACTGTAATAAGTTAGGTTAACCTCTCTGTACTGAACAGGGTGGCCACCGAGCGCATCGTCGAGCTCAACAGTTTTTATTGCTGCTGTTCCTCTCTCATCCTGTTGAAATAAGGAGTGATTATATTAAGCGCAAATAAAGATCTTTGAAGAAAATGAACCTTGCTCAATAAGATAGCATAAGTCAGTCATACAATACCCATCTTTCGGATGACATTCCATCCGAGATTATCGAGTTATTCGTTTTGTTTATATCCATTGTTTAATTGTACGGCCTGAAAATTACAGTTTGGTCTATCGGCTCCACCTTCTTTAGAAAGTACTTTTAAATTCTGTATTTCGGAAATGTTGTTGATTGGAGCAAAGTGAAAGAATTCAAAACAGTTCTCTCCAATTCATTTATGGACTATTAAGTGTAATGACAGCAAGAAGCTCACCGCTGTTGTTTCCTTTCCCAACCAGAAATGAACGTTGTATTTCGAATGTTCTGGATCCACTGTCTGGAACATAACTCATATGTAAATCACTGAAATAAGTTGTACTGAAATCGATTTCAGCAACATCCCATACTTATGTCAGTTTGAATTCTATTTCATTCCGCATAACTTTAAAGAAGCTTACGTTGGATTTTTGTTCTCTTTAAAGAATATAGCTGTGTACTATTCGCGGTACTGTTGTGTATGTGTAAAAGACCATATAAGGATCATCGGGGAACAATGGTTCAGTAAGCATCAAAAAAAACGAACGGCTTAAAGGAATTACTGAATGAGTTCATCATGACGTTAAATGGCTTACACTGAGGACAATATAGGAGTCGCCGGTGAAGAAATTTCCATACTGCTCCCTTGGCAGCTTCTCCAAACCAAAATCCTGCAAGTTTCACGATCGTGCAAACAATTTCCATCATGCGCTCTTCGATATTTTCTCAGAACTCATTACCCATCTAAGACTAGGTTTAATCCCTCAAGAACCATAACATTAGTATGAACGGTATAATACCTTTATTCGCCAAATTTCAATTCCAGGCTCTTTGCCAATACCTCTCAGCGCCGGATCTGTGATACCCATCGGTGATCTTTTTCTGTAACAATTATCAAACTTCTTTTTCAACTGCATTCTTCCGTTAACAATAAACAAAACTTATTGCATTTTCATTTGATAACTGCAACACGGGGATATAAGTTCCATAGGTGACGTCGAAACTGTGCAGCTTCTCAGCTCAATTCGACATTTCCAAAATAACATTCGAAAACTTTTAGATCTTTGTAATCGAGAACGTTTCAATCATCGTCTTCAGAAGCAAGCGACTCCGCAAGCTTCATCGTCCTCATGTATTATATTATATGACGGCAACATATGCCTATTATATGCCTATTATAAAGACGAACAAATAATGAGAATAAGAATAAATCGCGAATTAAGACTGTAATCGTAAAGTCAATCCAATCCACTATACGTAGTGAACAAAATATTATTTAATGAACGCTTGAAGGAATTTTGCGCATTTTGAAGAACGATATTTTGAACCAAATCAGCATAAATGTACGTTACCGCCTCACTGCACATACGTTTGACATGTTAGCACCAAAAAAAAGAAATGTGAGCACCAAATTAATGCACAAACTATGAGTGACGACACTTTAGGTCTTTCGAAATCTGCTAAGCTGCTGAGTCATCTCTGCAAACAACTACCCGAGGAGCAGCGAGATAGTGCCAGCGTTTGGTTGTGAACTTGCACATCCTCTCTCGTCCTTCTAAAGTGTGTTCTTTCAGCGCGAAGATTTTTCATGAGTGATTCAGTTGTTTTGAGGCCTTCTAAGAGCAGATTCAAATTTTCTCCGTTTTTGCTCACGAATAATTTAGTGCGATGGAAATTCACGGAGTATGTTAAAATATCACCGTGATAATTTCCACTAGTGATAATTTCAGATTGATGTTGCCGCACATTGCAACATATCGTTCATCGCAGCAGCGTCTAAACACAACGTTTATCTAATCCGAAATATCATTCCGATATGCCAAACAGATTATGGCACTGAGATGCATCAAAATGCCAAACTGATACAAATACTGTCCGGCATCACGCAGCGGACGCAAAATTGTCTACCTCACTCTCTCTCTCCCTTTAGATGAAAATTTTTACGATGAAATTTCAGCAAAAATGCAATTGCTAACGGCAACGCGTCAGGTGGAAAATAAAACTGTTCAAGGCGGAAAGAATGCTATATATGAGAATGAGGAGACAATTGAAGTTAGCAAGTTTGACAGCGGAAAGGCGTATCGCAAGCAGTTACCGAGCGATACAAAACACGACGTGACGCTCAACAGCGATTTTATTTGCTTTGTTTGTGATTCGTATTACGTACAAAATTCCTATGTGTCATCGAATGCGATCGATATTAAAGTGGTCGTCGAGAATGTTCAGTGGAAAAATAGATAACCCTGCTCCCTTAGGGCATCTTTCTCAATCTTCAAAGAATCTTCCTATGCTTGACAAGGTTTTTTTCAAAATTTTTCCACAATAATGTTTCAAAACGGTTTCTTTTTAATCTTTTTTTCTTAACCTGCACTACGTTTTTGAGTAGTCTTATTTCCAAACGAAGCAGAGCATTACAGCTTGATAGTTATGCAATACTCGAATGGGCTAATTCGAATGATTTCGTTGTCAACGAGGCATGTTAGTTCAGAAACCATTCGGATTCATCAGAGAAAACGAATACGCGATTGGAGCAGTACTTTCTCAACTCGACAACTAAACGCATCAAATACATTAGAAGATTAAAGTATTTAACAGCATGTTTGGAGAGTTAATACTTCTGCAAATGGTATGTCTTCGAAGAACGCTTGAACATTAATAGCGCCGCGAGGATCTCTTCAAAATTACCAAATCGTCCGAGAAAAAAATATTTTGCCGACTTTTTTTTGCTGCATTGAGACTATGTGCTCATGCTTTGCAAAGATATAGTGCTATAGGAGCAGTTAAGTATTAAGGAATGCTATATACTATTTGTCAATTCACGGAAGTGGTTTGCTCACTCAAAATGGGCAATTTTCTCGTTATTTACGCTCAATAGTGGAAAGGCTCATTCATTTAAAAAAAAAACGAGAATTTACACGTATGAGAGAGCCTATTTATTACATAAGAAAGGCATTCTCTTGTTTGCTAAAAAACCTATCCATAAAGAAGCAGGAAGGGCTCTTGGATAGCAAACGATTTTAGTGTGTATTCTATGCATTAGATATGGATGTTGTTATCAACGAATGAATAAAACCTTATTGTGTGCTACACACGGCGCGTTTGCCGTTTACAGAGATAGCTTTTTTTTTATTGTGGTGCTTAAGAGAGCACAGTGCTGTACCATCAATTTTTTTGCGCCGCAATTCGAAAAGGGACCATCCATTCGGAAGAATGCAGAGACGTTTCGTTCGTAAAGTAAAAAAGCAAAAGCTCCTTTCAGTGCTCCTCCTCATGTCATCTGACAAACTTTTATATGCAAAGCGCGTTATGCCGACGTCGCTTGCATGAAATATGTGTGCGCTCCTAGGTGTCCGTCTGCTTGATAGGTCGTTTAATGTGGGGAATTGCAAAATGGAATTTTCAGACTCGTTGTTATAATTAACACCACCAGTTGACCTAAGTAAGCTAATTTCAAACCGCTTCACCGACACTACAGAAGTTGTCACATGCCCTAAAGGTGCTTAAAAATTGCATGCATTTTGCACCTGGTGGCATGCCTGACCTTATCAGTTGCAGGAAAACGAATCACTAGAAGAAGATTTCTAGGGATAGTTGAAATACGAATACAGGCTTTATAAAGTGTTAGCAGTATACGTGTTTCATATCATACATATTTTATTATCCAGAAACACTTCATGAGAACGACTTGTGTGGCTGTTGGCATCAGCAAAACTCATACAGTACCACGACCCCGGCAAATATTCTCACTTGCTTTAATAATAAAGTTAAGTATTCTTGAGATTCGCCTCCCTTCCAGTCTCCCCACCCCCCTCCCCCAAAGCCTTTGCCTCCTTTCAGTAGTGATATTAGGGATGTCAAGCCAGGACGCGTCAGTGATGATGAGGGATTTCACGAGCTAAGAAGTTCAATAGCTCGAACAATCTGGTTGGTCGTTTTCGATCGGTTACCAGGTGAAGCCGCCTCGTCAAACGGGAAGAAATCCGAGCGAGTTTGTGCCTCAGTGGACTTCTCGGGAAGTCCCCCCAGAAAACTGAACGCTAAGCTCGATACTGCAACACTGCACGCTACTGCGAAATTTGGCGGCAGAAAAAATAAAGTATCGCGAATTTCCCCGTTTTTTCTCGGTGGTACTGCTCTCTGAGGCGTTTTTTCAATGCAGGTTTCAGCAAGACACGGTTGTGAAAATTGCGACATGTAGTTGACACTCCGTAAAAATAGTCCATTTCAGGCGACCGAGCTTTCGCAGTTTAACATGATTCGTCCAAAACATGCAGTACCTGAATTTGATCCGTATAAGAGATAGAATTACTTTTATTTCGCAATTTCCTTCTCCCCCCCCCACCCCGCCTTACCAATTCTGACCGTTCAGGTTCGTTGAACAGCCGAACCGGACTACTGCTCTTACAGTTCTTAATGTCCGCCCTCATAATTTTCAAAACAAAATGATTGTTTGGCAATCGCAGTTTCGTTTCTATCAGTAAATACGAGAACTCGAACTTTATGCATCGTTGCATGGTTGAGCGTGATTACGTTACTCAGCATGCATTCATGCGAACAATTACTCTGTTTTGTAAAATGCAGCTATTGAGCCTAATTATACCTTCGTTGTCAATATCAAGTAGGAAGTTTTGATCGAATACGTATGCACATACTCTTATGATTATCGTACTCTTAATCTCAATCACCTAGTCGACCTCGGGCGGTTCTGCTCCTCTCTGACAAATTTGTGTTTCTAAATCGACGTCATTTTTGCGCACTTATATGTTTGCGACTCTGTACCTATCTGCGGTGGTTTCATCTTTGAAGGTAACGCAGCTGGAACTACGAAAGTTGTTAGATATAATCCACACACTGGGATCGCCTCCGGTACCGTTTCTCAAACCCGTTCACCCCCATCAGTACATTCATTTGACGTAAACACCGTCAAAATTTTGCATGTGTTTCTCATCCGACTAAATGGAATGCTCAACTAACTGAGTCTGGGAAAACAGTTTCTTTAATAAATCATAGTCCCTCACTATTCACGAACAATTCGATGGGCTGCTGTTTCGAAAACAATTGCAAAAGTAGCACATTTTGGTTACACTCTATCCCGCTCTCATTTGTAAGGTTTGGAGCTTAATTCCTTTTCTCGAAACAGCTCACAAACCGTCCATCCACTTCTCGTTTTGTCGCAAGAACAAACGGCAAAAAAAATCTGAAGAAATGTACCTAAACATTTCCTGCAATTTTGAGCTTGTTGCACAACCGATGTCCTCAATTATCGTTAGCAATTCTGGTTTGTCTCAGTCTACAGCAATTCGAAAACGTAAGGCACGCTCATATGTGTATGGCAGACATGACCACCTTGCACCTCTCTGCCCATTTTACGTTGTTTCTATTCGCAGTGTCTTAGACGTATAGCGCACACCGTACGTCCCTTCTTTTTAATTTATGCAGTTAAGTTTTCGCTTGCATTCAAAGAAGAAATGTATTCACAACTTCGTAAACATACTAGCATGGCCTGCCAAACTACGTAATAGCCACTCATTCGCGTGTCTCCTCTGGGTGATAACACCTTCATATGAAGAGTAAGAGGCTTTCACGAATACCATTCAGAATCACAGAGAGAGCTTGTCAGCAAAAGCCCTACTTGAACTACCATCAAAACAAAAGAAGGGCTAGAGAGGTCATGAGGAACAAAAATAATGGGGGCCGGGAGAAACTATTTAGTCACGTAGAGTATTCTATACCAAGATTTTCGTTCTGTTTGGTTCGTTAATATGACTGCAGTTGTGATCCGCAGGTTTCCCACCTTCTCCGCGCTCTCCCCCTTCCCGTCTCCCACCTTGCAACTAACGGCGTTGAAAAGGGTTGTTTCAGTAGAGCTATATAACTTATATCCTGTTGAGTAGATCTTAGACAGGAGGATATAGATTCAGTAGTTGAGGCAGTATAATGTCAGTGGAGCCATCAATTGAACATTATAAACAACAATGGCAAAAATTCCATCCCATCGCCATTTACTAACAACAAACTGCTATTTGGTGAGCGTTCATGAATATTTATTTAAGTTCATCTGCTAGACGATTGCCCGCAGAATGATGCAGCAAAGTGAACCCAATTGGCGGACGGGTATAATAGACAATAAAGAGCGCTGATGAAATCCACTGGCGATGCTTCAGAAGTGTCGTTGTCGCATCCTTTGACTCGAACTTTTGAGGAATCTTTCTCTCTGATCATTTCATTCATCCCAAACATTCGCTTACTTCAATGGTCTTCAGAATGAGTTAGACGTTTACGCTTAACGCAACTAAGTTTAGTTTATTGACATATTGAAGAAACGATCTCGAACATCGCCGATCGCATTTCGAAACGTCAGCACAGCAGATTTCGATAAGCAGAGGACAAAGATCATCATACTTCAACTGTTAATCTGTACGATTCGTGTAGATAACCTAATAAAGCAGCGGATATGATATATTTGTTGACTCGAGACTAGTTTGACTATTTCTATGAAGGATGCAATTACGGCAATCAGTTAAGTCGCTAAGCACCTAGAATAGCCGTTAACAAGCATTTCCCAACAATTGTCCCTAGTCAAAGCTGTACAAATTAGATTTATTCTTAGGAATAATTTTGTCCTTTGCTTTAAAAATTTTAGAAAAAGAAGCTCACTATTCATCCAACTGACGTTCTCTTTCAAAGCTTTGCTTTCCGAGAAAATCTTGGAGCCTCTTTCAAGAAAAATTCTTTTGTACCACAAGTTTCAAATTATGATATTACCTCTTTTCAAGTGTTATTCATAGCCCGGTTCGACGAATCACCATCAGTCTGAGATATGCTGCAAAGCAACAACTTTATATCGGAGTAAGGTAACGATATGGAGGCGTCGACTTTCTGATCAACATTCTTACCTTGCTACAAGTCTTGAAATTTGGAGACTAAATGGATCTTTTGCCATCCGGATTCAATAAAAATGCCAAAAATGCATCTCATTTTGCACTTGGATAACCCATTCTTGTTTTCTGTGATGCACATTCTCGACTGTTTAAGCCGAGGCAATCGATGCACAATTGGCTGTTGAAAGGTGAGCAGATTAATCGAGAAACGTTATTTCATCAAGATATTGTTAATATCTTCTAATAAATTTAGTCTCTATCGTCAGGAATGCACCTCTTAAAAAATGATATGCTAGACGGTTTAGCTGATTTGCCGTTGAGATGAAAATGCCGTGCATGAGGAGAAAAAAAAGACCATATTACGAACAAGCGCAGAAATCGCAGTCAATGGGATGTGTGCGTTTCCACGAATAGACTCTCACCAAGGAGTTTTCTTTTTCGGTGTAGCGACACAAATTGCATCATATATAAGCGTTGTTTCAGTAAAGGTCTTCTCTCCTTACAATTTTCTTTACTCAGGGAAATTCCATGAGAGTATGAGCACAATTAACGCCCCTCATGCAGATATATATGTCGAAATAAAAATCGATTTTAAATAAAATTGTTATTAATATATAAACTCCAATAGAGCGAGTCCTCTTCTTCCGCTAGCTATGAAAAACGGGAATCATCATTTTCTGATTTCTTGTATAGGAGCCTCCCTTTCGGAGCCACAAGCGATAGAAATTCCATGCTTTCTAATCTGAATTTACCGTTTGTTTGACGAAACATGTGTTTACCGTTTAAGTTATGTTTTACGTAACAGGGACGCTAATCTGAATTTACCAGCGCGGATTCCTATAAGTGTCATGTTATTACATAACTGAGTTTTTCCATCTTCCACCGTTGATATTCTGGCTTCCCAAACACAGAGGGCAACTTTGACGTTGCGCCTCTGATAATACGAGTGACGGCTGCGGTCATAAGGAATCCGCGCTGGTAAATTCAGATTAGCGTCCCTGTTACGTGAAAAAACTCAGTTATGTAATAACATGACACTTATAGGAAAAATGGATAATCCCTAGATTATAGCCTGTTAATAATACACGCACATTTAGGTGTAAGCTGAGGAACATTAATGAAAAACCACTTGTTCTGGAACATAGGTTCAAGATCAAAATGTAGCGACCTTTATTTTCATTTAAATCATGCGGGAATGCCTACCAAGTAACGAACTGCGCTTTGGTTGCTTACCTATAAAACGGGATTGTAGCTGGTTTCTTAAATTGCTCTCAAGTGATGAATATTCAGATTTTGTTCAACCTCACCGCTCTTACAAGCCTCTCACTGAGGACTTGTTCTTGCTCGGGTCAAATAATAAGGTTGCTACTCATTCGTTGAAAATGCATGCAAATTTTTTCTCCTTTTAAGGGAATGCAACTTCTGCTGCGGTTGAAAAACTGGTTCAAAATAGACCACGAGCTGTGATCTTAGGCGGTTTGGATCATACCTACAAAATTTTATTGTTCTCGCCTTAGTGGTGATGCTTTTGCATCTAAGAAGAGACAACCAAGCCAGACATGCATATGCTTGCATACGCGCTAATATAGGGTCGCTTTGATGAGCTCGGCGGTTTGCAAATTTTCGAAAGCGCATATCTTATACACTTTGAAAACGTTTCAGCAATGAGCAAAAGAGCATCCTATTTTGTTTTAATGGTCATTTAAATGCTGCTTACAACAGCAAAAAACTTTCAATAATGAATTTGTATTCAATTGCTAGAAGTACGTAATGTATGACGGGTATAATGCGGGCTTGTTGATGTGACACTCAAAGATAGAGCTTCTGCGACAACAAATATTATCACATCCGCTCAGCACGGATGAGCTGGCCTTCGCCGTATTCGTGACTCCGCACCGCCAAGCTTAAACTTCAATGAGAAGCGCTCTTTTTAGAAAATGTTTACTGTTTAGAACTGGTAAATCACGAAATTCGTTAGCCAGAGAATTCAGATGTGATGAGATTGCAAATGTACCTACCTATGGTCGTGAATCTTTCGTCACCAGTGCATATTATGTGCTTCGGCTAATTTGTTTTTCGCAAAGCATGTTATGATAACGTCACATCTATTCGTATTCATATGTATGTGTTTGCCTCCGTGTCTGTTTGTCGTCTGTATGCCTGCGTGTCTGTGCTTGTATGTATATCTATCTACCTGACTGTTTAGCCACTGCAATCATCTCATGTACCCAATTTGAAGGTAATTCGTCAGCTCCGACGAGAGTGATTGATTTGCACTTTCGACCGACCGGTTAACCCAAAAATTATTCTTTTTTACAAGATTTGTACGAGCGCTCGGGTCACAAAAAATTTTTGCCATTTGTTCCGTTCATTGTTACCGAAAAAGCCACATTTAAAAAATTTTCTGATGACACTGGATATAAGCTGCTGCCATGCAGACAAGTGCAACATGTTCCTGTCGTTGAGTGAAATTCTTCATGAGGGTCTCGACTGCACAGGATGGAATCTTCGTTATGAACCACGGAAATGCGCCTATTAAAATGACAGACAGTGAAGTGAAACCACGGATGCTTCTCGCTATAACAGTATTTCCTTCTAATGCACTTGATGTGGCCAATGTGTTTTCCTTTGTTTCATTTTTCCTGAGTTCTTTTGTTGTGAACGAAACGTTAAATAGCATAAATTCCTGAGCGAATTAATCGGCAGACTTCAAAAACATGCGCTGAAAGGTGCGAAATGCACGCAAGAAAGACCTACTCAGCTGAACACTCGATCACCGTTCAATAAATTTCACGTCAAAAATAACAACTGGTAGAGATTATTTGTCGAAATGTGAGGCGCATAGGAGTTTTCAAAGCGACTAAGGCTGTCGGATTGACATGTGGTTCATGTTGATTGTATCATTTCCCAATCCCACTCCATTCATCAGTTTTTTTTCTGAAATCAGTTCCACCATAAATCAGTTCCACTTCATGCAGATTCTTTGGTCATTTTATATCCAAACTTGCACTCTTCTACGTTTTGACAAATTTGCAATTTGCAAAATGCGTCATAGAGACATCACTGTTGTTTGCTTGCATGTGTTTGTTTGTTTGGCGGTCTTCCCAACAGTTTCAACTTGCGAGCCGAAAAAGCTTGGATTATGAAGTTTGGGTAAATATGCGTAATCTGCACTTTAGCATCACCTCCTATCATCAGTTTCAAATTGCTTCAACAAGTTCAGGAGGAGATAGACGTGTTGAGAGGGGTAGAATATTGGCATGCATTTCATGACCGACCGGCATGCATGTGTCTAACCTATGAGGTTTCAGAAAGGAATCTAAAAACTGCATGCAAATTGGGTCACAGAAAAACGAATTTACAGTAGAAGATTTAAATGAAAGATCGGGTGGTCCTATAAGATTTGGGTTTTGGTCATTTAAGTGCTGCATGCGAAACCGAGTGAGTTGCTGGGTGGGTCGTAAAAGCGTTTCATGCCAGTCCCCTCCCTCTCCCCTCACCCTTGCCCTTCCTTCGGCGTGTATTCGCATTCGTTTTACATTCACCTTTTACTACCAATTTGCATGATGTGCATAAAGTATGGAAGTGATGAAACTCGCGAAATCATGTGCATCTGAATGTGTCCATCCGTTGGTTTGCATTGTTTCGGCCACACTCAAAAAACAGACACTTCCTACTATTTTTCAACATTCGCTTTTTGTTTCTTAAAATACGAAACCGTTTTTGCACAGAAAGTTTCGAAATCAGCAAGAAGATAAAATGAAAACAGTAATGCGACACTGATTTTTCTCGTTTTCTTTTCCAAAATCTCCTAATGTGATGGGGGGAGAAGAGGGGGGAGGAAGCATTTGATTGTGGTACTGCTGAGGTGCGCAGTGCTCAGAGGATTTCTGGTTTATCCATAACGTGATGTGGAATACTGTTATCTTCATAGAGTGTTTAAATATGGATGTAAAACCTTTCATGCGTAATGTAATGAATTGTTGAATAAAGCGTTTCTGAACAGCAAATTCAAGCTGTTCAGGTTATAATATTACGGATATTTACGCAAATCTCTGCTTAATCAATTCTCCCGTACACAACATAGAGCTAACCTTGCAAAAATTTCTTTGTCAGCCATAAATAAATAAGGATTTCTTCCAAAGTTTTTTCTAAGATTATAGTGAGTATAACAAACCGCATGTGCTGCCGTTGTGATTTGTCCTTCCAAAAGACTCGAAAAATAAATTTTGTTAGCCGTTCATTTATCGACGCTTGAGACATGCTGTTCCTCATCTTTTTCCGAATTTTTCAACTATGTGGTTGATAAATTATTTGCGCAGTATCGCCTCTTCGATCCTATAGAATGCGTACCATATCACTCCGTCGATTATACGATTTCCGAAAAATGTTTTTTCTTTCACAGAGCGGATTCATTTTAGTGAAGGGAAATTTTAATTTGACGATTTTGCAGTAGCTTAGCTTACACTTTGACGAAACTGATTTGAACGAAAACATCCTTTTGTTATTTTCGTATACAAAGCGAAAAACAAAGGAACCATGTAAATCATTACACCGTTAATATGACCATTGAAGTAGCGTCCTATAAAACAAATGAGGTCATTGTGAGCTGTTTATATGGCTCTCATAAAATGCATCAGACACGTCTGTGGCCAATGAATTGCATTTCGCTGTCATTTTCATTAGCCTGTTTTGTTATAGTTCAGCAAACGGCACAGCGCATCATCTATCATCACCTTAATTAAAACTCTTTTATGGGTTTCGTCTTCATGAGCGATTACGCTATGGCTTCATAACTTCTTGGGCACTGTCTCTTTGAGTGATTCGCAGTTGCAAACTCCCCGAGAACAAAAACTTTTTCGGGTCTATCTCAGTGTTTGAATGAATCTCAGCTTTCTTTCGACGAAATGGCACAGTGTTCTCATTTCCTGTATGTCCTCCAACTTTACTATATTCTGTTTCTTAATCATTTGAAATTAACACGATTGCCGCGAGCTGTATGATGTACTGGTCGGCGTTGGTTTCATCTCACTGTGGAAAGCAAGCGATTTCGTATCGCGGTCTTCCCCTTTTATTTGATTTGATCATGAATACCTCAACGGCAAAACTTCTAGGAAGTTTTTCCGAACCGTAGCAACTCATTTGCATGTAATTAACCCATAAAAAATCAAATAAGTTTCTTTTCGCGTTAGTAACGTGCGCAAAAATCGAGTTGTGTTAATCCTATAATTCTCTAATTATCAAAGCTAATGGCTTTCTCATGACCGCATCGACTTAAAGACATATTCGCTGCTAAGTCTGGAAATGCTTAGTAATATATGAACGAATGGGACACTTGTTAAGGCAAAATATGTCATAACAAAGTCCTTTGCTAAAGCAGTACCAAGAGTATGAAGGCTTGCAACGAGCGCTTAGCCGTGCGACGATTGTGACATTGCAGTAGCCATTAACAATTGCCGTTGAAATTGCATCGTACGTGTTGTTAAGTGCTATATAGCCGTTGCATTCACCGCGTTAAAACGATCTGCTTCACTGGCATCGCTTCACTAGCGTTTTTTTCAATGTCCGTAAAGGTCTCTGACTTGTCGGTTATAATAAAGTCATTCATTCATTTAGCGTTTTGCAGTAGCAGTTACTATTTAAACATCGTTATTCAATTTTTTGGTGTATGTTGTTTATTTGCTTATTCGTTCTCAGTCAATTTTATTTACCATATTGTTCGTACTGCTTATAACAACAATAGTACTACGTTCCTTGTGTACCATCGCGGTTAACGCATTCCTGCAAATTTTTATAAGTACGGTGGAAGTACGGTGTCACCCGGGAAATACACCTAGAATTCGATGCGGTGCTTAGGATTTCAAAGATCCCGATTTCCTACACGAAAGGTTTATTCGAGGTGATGGTTGTGCGAAGAGCATCGCTATTTGTTAGGTTCGTTTTGAGAAGTATTGTCATTAGGTAGGCCATCATGTTGTGCCAGTTTTTATTTTCAAAGGGAATGAAAGTATTTTTTGATGGCGAAGAGCATTCATCCAAGGTGATTCCCTGTTTTACTCTTCCAGCAACTATTTTATTCGCCGATTTTATTGGTTTCATTCATAACTTTTTCTATTACAGCGATTGCTAAAAATATGTGTTCAATATGTATTTCCTTAAATCGTGTTCCTCATTATCACACTTTTAAAAAGTTCTATTTCTACTCCAAAACAATTAGTCGGCTAGCGAAGCAAAACTCAATATGTGGAAATAGATTATAACGCCCACATTGCGAAAATTCGCTTCACTGGTTAAACCGACGACGCGATCAACGATCTCTTGCGCTCACGCATTTTCACTTTTGAGTCTTCACCGATGACGCCTCACCAGGACTTCCCTCGCTAAAAGCTATTATAAACAATACACATATAAAAGGCGAGATAGCCCATGATTCCAACATTGAGAAAACGAGAAGCCTAACAGAGGAAGGTCGTCTGTAAGCGAAATACGAAGATTTCTTAGAGTTACGTTTGAACTTTTTCATTTAATTTTTGTTATTTTTCATCGCTGATGATAACCGTGATTGGATTTGTATGTAGTGAAACATAGATTGCGTGCTTTAGAAGTTGTGCGTCCCAAGAAAATGTTAATGGAATCAAGTTGAACATTTCTAATTCTCAAAATGCATTCCGAATTTCAAAAAATCCTCGAACAATGTATTTTAATGTTGAGTCAGCTCTACTCATCTCTAGTCACCTCGAATGTGAAAAAACCCCCTCAAAACAGTGATAAAATCAAAATGCATCTATGAGTCTATACATGATTTGAAATTGTATTTCAGTATTTCTCAAAGTGATCAATGAATCATTTAAATCAATGAAGCCTTTCATGAATCTTGTTGCCACAGATTCAGGATGTTTCAATTTATCTGATTAGTGAAATGTGAATCGAATCGAATCGAATCGAATCGAATCGAATAGAATCAAATCGAATCTTCGATTCATTCTGCATGCGACTCTGTTTACAACAAATCCGAGAGAAAAATTTGCCTCATGAGGCGTATCGTTTAAGCATGATAATCATTCAATCAGAAACACAACGTTCCACAACGTGACAACACAACACTTATCGCGGTACGGTTGCTCGCTAGCGCATTGTTTCTCGAGCATAATTCGCCGGAAATGTTTCACATCTGCATATGTGGTGCTTAGCTAACCACATTCGAAGAGTGCTCGAGAGTTATTCGTTCAGTGGCATTTTCATCGCGTTCATCAAAATCCGCCGGCAGAAATGCTTACATGCAGGAGCTGTTCCGATAGTGACTCTTCGTTCCGTTGAGTTCCGAATCAAATCGAATTCAATTATTTATTTTTTAGATGGGCATGACAGCTCAAATTATTGATGGAATTATTGTTTGCCTAAGTTCGGGCAAATCCTCGACTTCTGAAGATAACAGATCGTATTTTATTCATTGCATGTCAAATGAGTGTAACCTACTTAGTTCGTATCTGAATTGGCAGCGAAAGGTCATTGCTGGTTTCCAGGAAGGCTCGAACAATGGTCGTTGAGCGCAAAATCATTGCCAGAAATCGCGAAGGCGTTTGACAGCTGTTTGCAGGGCTACAATTTCCTTTCAAAGCCTACCTCACATATTGAATACTCCTGGATTTCAAATTTGCAGCTGCCATCACGGAAGGAATACTTCTTTTTGAAAAGTCACTATTGTTTTCAAACTATCGGTTTAGCTTCAACCACCTGAATCGAAAACAGAATTTGAAAAATTGGTGAAATTCATCGACAGCCAATAAACTATATATCTCGATAATAACTTCTCGCTGGTAACGAGGTAATATACTGAAAATAGCGCGCTCTCATGTATGCTTTTTCATTCTGAAGTTACAGATTTATGAGATATCTGCGAGCGAAAACTTTCGCCTCCGAAGTTGAATGAGTTTATAAATATGCGAGCGATGGGGATGTGCACAGCAAAAAATTGTGTCGGCTATTAATTTTAAGAAAACTTTATTCATGAAGCCTAGCAGAAGGACGCTGTTGATAAATAAACGACTTGCACTTCTCTGTTGCGGCTCCAATTCTACAGGCAACCTTCTGAAGACCATTTTAGAGAGAGTTCGACTGCTTCCGTGGTCGTTCTTTGTGCTCCTCCGACTTCCTTGTGTTATGACTTGCCTTTCGCGCATATCATGTTGCCACTCACACCTCTACTTCGTTTCAAAAACACCTTAGTGAATAGATTCCGTACGTAATTTCGAGAATGGCCTCCAGAAATGATTATTTGCAAAGATCATATTAACGGCAGGAGTTACTCTAAAGAATTTCTCTTCATTCATCATTGCTTAACTAGTATAGCGAACGCAATAAATTCATTTATGAAGCGTAGAATGCGAGAACAAATTAGAATATGTTCCAGATAACTGTCATGCGATGCGCTTTGGCAACTCCTCTCACCAAACTAGGCAGTTTCATAAACTGTGATAGCTGACGAGATTTATTTTGTAACTTATATGTTCATGTGTGTAAATCTTATACTCTAGGAATGCAATATATCGGCTTCACACTCAGCGGCATTTGCAACGCGGTTATTATAGATCGATTTAATTTTTTTAAAACATCTTTTGTGCTTATAACTTCTCGCCAATTGTTGAATCGATTTCGTTGTACAGGAGATGATTCCGGGCTCGAATAGCAGGCGAAAATTTCATAACTGTCTTCTCAGCGAACTCCAACTCCGAACTATCGTGCCGTTTATGCAAATTTGCCAAAGCGCATAAAAACCACCTGGCAACACCATATCAGCAATTCTCGTGAACCTCATCTAAGGAGAAATTTATGATGGCATTTTATTCCGCAAAGGTGTTACTAGATCGTACGCGTATCTTTACGATATACATGAGCTCAATGTCGATTAGTAGAGATGTGTTTGTGTATGCATTTTGCATGAACTCGGCTACGAAAGTGTTAATGAGATTAGGGTGTTCGTCAAAGATTTTTTTGTCCTCACAGTTTAGCAGTTTAGCGAACTGAAATTGATTGTAAGAAAACCCTGAGGAAGATAATGAATGCAGCATTCGATTGGCCACCTCCAGGTAGCTGCTAATGATATTTTACAAAAACTTCTCGCCACCATGGTTGCTGGCACCGTTGTTTTGGGAAACGCTTCACACATCTTTCGAGTTTTTGTCACAATTTCTCAACACTGTACACTTGAAGTCCGCTAATGCTTCAACATCCCTTACTCTATTTCTCGTGCGTTTTTGACGCTGCTTTTTTGACTAGAAGCAGAACACAGTATGAGTGATGAGCATGTTGATGAGAATTAAGTTGCACTATGTTTTTTCAACAAAGCGAATACGCATACTCAGTTGATGAGCATGAATTTATGCATGAACGCATAATGAATAAGGGTAACCAATGTGTATCTACAATAGCTTCTTGTTCCAAAACACGTTAGAGCATCTCTGTCAGGCGGAAATAATCAGCTTGATTGTTGGCACTTTTCATTGTTTTGATGCGATAGTGCGTAACGCGTTTACGCCATACTTCATTTATTGAAATTGTTATAGGTTCGTTAAATTTACTCTCATTAACTAATTGGTAAACTTCGAATCAAAGACTTCGTCGGTTCATAAACATTGCAATTCATCGATGCACCGAACAACCAAAGAACGGTCGACTAGCTTATCATCCAGTTTGTCGATTTTTTATATTTCTTTGCAAAAAGTTTACTTATTCAGGAAATCATTTGCAAAGATTTCAGAAAAGCTTGCGAGCAAATTTCTATGTTCTAGACAGAATATATGACCAGATGTTTTTAGATGCGAGGAGCATTCAATCCGATTTCAGCCCCAATCTTGGCAATCGTCATCATCTTAGTCGGATTCAACTCAAACTCTGAAAAACCATTCTCTAGCACATAGAATAGAATAGATTAAAATAAGAATAGGTTGAAATAAATTGAAGCAGTATATTTGTTCATAACGCAAGTAAGGATATGAGTAGGAAATGGTAAATACAATTAACAACACAGCATTCTTTGGAGGGGGAAACAAAGTAAGGCAAAAAAGCAGAGAAGTGCAAGGCATGACTCGGTTATTCGCCACATCATTCAAGACCACTGTGACAAATGCTCTAAACATTAGCGAATACAAATTCAGTACGTTTTTGAAACACAATATCTGTGCCAGTAACCACTAATATTTGCAGTTTTTTTTTCTCTGTCTCTTTCAAAGATCACTGGATAGCATCATCAATAATAACTATAGGTGAATTTGCACATGTAACGAGTCCAGTGATTCGGTGTGCAGTATATGAACACATAGTCATATGTGCAAAGAAATAAGAAATGCGCAACAGTAAGCTATTAAATGAATATCTATTTATTTATACGTGAACAACCCGTCGGTCGTAATGTCGACTCTCTAAAACGCTATTTTACTCGTTTATTTTTGAATAAAAACCCCGATTGACTTTACTGTGATGGAAAAATGAAATGCTCTGGAACTGTCGACCATTTCGGTAGGTAAGAAATTCTAAACTTTAACAAAATATTTAAGGAGAAATAATTAAAGTTGCTCAATTGACATCGATAGGTTTCAACTTAAAGTCATTAAAACAATAATTGTAACGAGTAGTCGCGTTTTATTAAAACAACGAATTAAATAGATGTTCAATCTTTCTATATTCAATAATGTATGCCATAATCAAAACGAAGTGAAAGCGTTGCAGTTCGAACGTTTCTGCAGTAAAAGTTCGAGCGCTTTTAGAGTAGCTATTTGTGGCAAATCTCTGACAACCTTGAATATGCAACGCCTTTGAGTTCAAGTAATGCGTGACTGCTTCTGGATTGTGTGATGACTGTAGTTGTGAAGGATACTCTAGTACAGGTCTCATATAGGCCACTAACAATTTTATAAGCAAAGACAATCCAGCGGTTTAGAGCGCTTATAAAACTAAAAGGCTCCCATCAACGGTATTGCTTAGCGTTACACACAAATTGCTAATCGAAGATAAAAGAGTAAGCGATACACCATTAATAATCCGGATTATTATAGCCGAAATGAATATGAACTGTTTTTTCGAAGGTCAAAGGCAAAAGCCGTTCATTTCTTGGAGTGCCGAAAAAAAAATGTCGTCAACATTGTTGGTGACAGCTATGGATCATCTCTGAAAAGAAAACTGTTGAAATCAATATCGTTGCATTTTGAACGATCGTTTAATAAAGAATAGAAGCGCTCGCAAAGTTGCACCTGCAATTTTCTGTACTTATAGCCTGCGAAAGCGACGACCGAAACAACGGGTCGGTTTACTGCAGGACAAATCCTAACGCTATCTTGTTCAACATTTGTGAAGATTTTTCATTGTAAGGCAGAATCAAATACGTTCTGAAATCGAAGCAGACGTAGCCATTGTAACTGCCCTTATCAATATGAGACAAAGTAGCTTTGAATGGGCCGACAAATCCGAGTTGATGTAAATTTCTTTCTAAGAATTCCGCATTGATACGATGAAAACAAGCTGTTGCTGCTAATAAAGCATTTTCTTAGCTTTGCAAAAAGTTTTTAAGGTACTTGAGGTATTTAAGGCACATGCCAAGAATATAGAGATCTGTAAATATCAGGCTACTGTTCTGATCTTTTCTTACGACAATTGCTTTCTTTCGAAAGGGATTGCGTAGCGCCACTGACGTTCGACCAGCAAAATAAATGGCAAAACAGGACCGAGAGTATTTCGCGTTTCTTTTTTTTTTAAAGAAAAACTCACTTAAGTTGCTCGTAGAGATTCGCGTAGGAGTTGTCACCTTAATCCATGAAGACTGCGTTAAGTACGCCGATATTAGCGTTTAAGTGGTTGCCATTTGTGTTCCACCGGTAAAAGGAGAGGGTGAAACGTTGGTGAACGAAGTTGTGCTCCACATCGTCAACGACGACATTTCCATAATTATCAATTAGAGGATATACGTCATTCGTGGATTTTGCTTCCCACTGACACAGCCATAAAATGATTGGATTTTCGCTTTTGCAAAAATTAATGCTTCTCAGTAAGAGCGTTGAAACGAAATATCACTTTTAGAGGGTTACACTCATTTTTTTCGTATTTATAAGAGCCAACTGAATTTTTACGATCATACAAGTTCCTCTGGCGTCTACTTCTTTTACAGTTCTAAGTAAACAAGATTTTTGAGAATGTGAAATGTGCGATGGAACGGTCTTGAATGCAATATACTAATGCGCGCATCATAGCAGTAATCAAGAGAAGAGAACGTCGAAAATATAGTGCACCAAATTCAGCGAAGATACCACATAACTTCCCACAAGGTAATTGCCGCTACTCGGATCATTTCGTCGGGTGAATGAAATTCTTAGAAATCTTATTCGCTACAGAGAAGTTAACACTAATAATCTTGTTATCTTTCCGTAGCAGTAAGTTATCCAATTCGATTTACGTACATGGATGACAAGTATCGAATTATCAGAAGTTTACGGCGATCAAGAGAGCTAATGCTTTGAGGAATGCTTCAGAGTCAAACTGAATTAAGTTTTGGAAAGTGTAAGAGATTGTCAGGGATATGGGTAGGAGAGAAAGTGCATGAAACGACCAAGAACAGCCGAACCAAACTTCTTATTTTGCACGCGGAATAAAGCGATGTATTTTGAGCGACGTTGTTGGTTTTAAGTCGTAGGATGAATGAATTTACATTGCAGGCAAATGCATTTGACAGTTACTGTTCTGTCAGTTATTTTTTCTTTGCTCGTCGTTTCAAAAGGTGCCCTCCAAACTAGCTCAACAAATGAACAGGACCGGTCTGATATGACCATTTTGAAGGTAGGTGGCGTCCTATTGCTATGATACTTTTAAATTCTTCTTTTTCCTCAGATCAAATAAAATAAAATTCAAAATTTTTTTTCCCAAAATACGCCCACAGTTTTAGTTTTTCGCCAACTTATCGAATACTTCGTTACGATTCAGGAGAATTCTAATATTAGTTGGTCGCCGACTTATATCAGTAATTGTTTTGTCAAGCGACCCGACCCGTAAACAAAATCTCTCATGGCCTTTTCGTTCTAGTTCTGCACACTGACATCTTCCATCCTTTTATTCATGATAACACGAATCCACTTGTGATTAATGGAGTAAAACGTAGAACGATTGGAGGGTCACCTCCAGCAGTTCGTTACTGAACAAGCGAAAGCATCGAAACCTACTTGGTACAGAACAAAGTATGGCCAATGTCAAATAATTATTAACTTTCCACAAACGGCCAGCATAGCATCGACGTTGTTGATTTGTGAGTATAGAAATTGCTTAAATCATTTCTTTTGAACCGATTATAGAATGAGATAGAACAACTGCAACGTTTATACGATGAACTAACGGAAAGCTGGAGAGAGGATGAGGATGCTGCAGGATCACTTGTTGATGCAAACGTCGATCGCCGTTACGTTCCCTATAAGAGACGATTGCAGTTTCAGGCTGCACGAGGCAAGAAATCTCTGACGACAAACAAAAGGTATACATCGCTCAAAACCATTTGAATGTTCCTTCGATTGCATAATTATTCTTTTATTTCGTTTGGTGGCACCGTTATTCTCTTCTAGCACATAGATTCATGCTCAAGAACCCATGGAACTGTGACTGTGAGACGCATCGAATGGAACGGCGATATTGTATCACCCGTAATACAGTACATTCCTTCTAATGTTCCACACTCATCTGAAAATCCGTGAATTTTTCCTTCGATGAGGCTTTATTTCGTTAACGCTTTGACTACAACGGCCATAACAATAAGGCCTTGTTCTTATTCAAAATGGGTGTGAGGTAAAGTTGTTTGATGTTTTCTAATAAGTGAATAGATTTCAGGTTTCAGTATATGCCGTCAAGAGGAAAGCGTTCAACACTGTAAAGATGAAATCATGATCACTGAAGAAATATATCATCATGGCGATAGAGCGCTATAATACTTTGATGTGTCACCGAGTTTAGTTCAACGTGGCCTGTTTTTGTGGCGTTTATTCCACTCACACATTTCTAATGAAAACGCCTACGTTAATTTCGAGATACGGTGCGCATACTCACTTCAACAGCTTCGTGCACCGCTGAGCAGCTGGATGCATAATTAACAATTTATTTTTCCACTCGAATTTATCGATCTTTTGCGAAAAGTTTAATCGAAAATTCTTAGGGGTTTTCTGATGATCAAGATAACCCCGAAGGAGATGCACTAAACAGAAATATCATTTTGGAGATCACATAGCTCGAATTTTCATGACTTTGTTATCAGTGGTTCCTTGAAAGTATGTAGCAGATGCAAGCGCACGCAATTGTTTTCCGACTCTATTTTAACATCTTTTCCCTAATGTCCTTGTGCCAGTTCCATTCTGTTCTCGTTGCCAATGCAATGAGAACAAAATAGATTTATTCACAAGCGACGGAGGGAAGGAAAATCCCTAAACGCAAAGAACGAGTAAATCGATCGGAAGCGCAATAAAAGCCGAACAGTGCCACTAACATACGAAAGCTTGGGATATGTAGTGCACAAAAGCCCTCAAACAATAAGTTACAATTGTTGATTTAGTGGCATTTTTCATAATACCACTAAATGAAAACTCCTTTTCAGAACTTGCAACATCTCAAGAGCGACACTAATGATAATATTTCAGAATAAACTACCCCCAAATTTTGAAGAAGCGATTGCAGGAAAACTTTTTTCGTATGTCTAATTTACCTATTATAAGTCTCATAATTGTCTCAATTCTCCTCATTCATTATGGCTCAACCAAGCAGAAGAACTCAGAGTATTTGAGAGCATAAAACCTACGAATGATTTTATACGTTTCAATTAGATCGTCACAATTCCTTCTCCGCCCAAGAGTGTGACAAGTCGACACGACCAATTCGTTCTCACGTAATTTGAAAATCCAAAAAATAAAGTCATAGCACTGTAAGCTACGGAGGCCTTACCTTTGAAAGGAAAGAACGAAAATTCTGAAACAAAGAGCATAACATGTGTTTGTGATGCCAACCTTGGAGCACACGTGGTTGAAGATGGAATGATGATTGGACATATGTAAAGAAACAGGGCGCATTGGCTGTCTGAGGGTAGGTCGGCCTTTATGTCTTGTTTATTAACACATAATTTCCATTGGTCTTATTCGCAACCCTTACAGAAACACACTGCCGAACATTTTAAATCTTTTTTTGTTGTGAAATGTTAGATCAGACAAAGACAGTCTCGGTTCTGAACGGTAGCGGGGGGAGAAACCTAACCTGGTATTTGGATGAGCGCAAGTTCAAAAGTGTTCCGGCAATTGCTTCATTGGCTAAGTACTTGTTTTGGAATTGGTTGTCATTTACCCCTAGGGCAGCCGTGTGCTGCTTACAATAATGAACAACCTAATGCAATCATTTCTTTGATATCATTAGTCTGCTATAATTGACGAGAACTGAAAGCTAAACGAATGAATAAATATTCCTTATATCACTTACATCCTCACAGTCAGTAAGGTCACTTGTAAAATATCTTTTTTTTTTCGTAATAATCTCTCTCCATCTCGTCTAGCAGCAATTCAAGCATTTAGATCACTCATTTGAAATTCCAAAGGGAAGATAAACGCACATTCATCGAACTATGCACACACAAGACGCTACCACAGGCAGTAGTACTGCTGAACGAGCAGAAAGCATGCGAATCGGTGAAGGTTTTACGTTGAGTTCAACGTATGTTCAATGGAAGAGAATTCGCTGGTCAGAGCTTTTCTGCATTTTAATTTTTTATGAGCTAAGCAGTAATTTCTGAAGTGTCGTTCTGAATGGAAAAAGTGTGTGAAGGGAATAACAGGTTAAAGGAATGAAACGTTTCAGTATTTAACGAAACAGTTTTTCGGCTCGTTCGGAACAACTAGCTGTCGTTAAAGCGCGTGAAATACTAGTACGCAGACATGAACTGCTAAGAACTGCATTGGGTAGAGCTTAAAAGGGATTCCCTTTCGAGCGATCGCAAAAAGATTTGGTTCGGTATGCTACATTTGTAATAAAACGATTGCGTGGTTTGGAGCAGCATTGATTCTACTTCACAACATTGGTTCTACTGTGATTTGTGCAAAACATGTAATATCTGTGTTTCGCGCTCCCAACCATTATGATCAACATAACAGCAATGATGATTTACATTTCTTGGGCTGCACAGTACCCTCACTCTCTGAAGCCGACGTAAGATTTAAGCTCATAGTGATACCATTTGTTTGCATACGACTGCTTACACAAACGAGTCGGTTCTGGACAGTCTCGTTTATGGTCGCAAAAGTGCCATTTATTAGCACAAAACAGAATAAAACAAATTCATTTCGTCGAATGAGGCTTCTATAAGCCAGCGAAGATAAATGCGTAATGCAGTGAGCACTTAAAAACTGTACAACGATTTAATGAAGCTCCATTGCAAAATATCAACTGCAATTCCATGCAAAATGCTGCATTAACGGCGCTTATAGTTTGTTTTTTTAACCCTAGAAATCATTTCAAATCGCATGGTTGGTTCAGTCTTGACATACAAACGCTTCTCGATTTTACTGCTTCATAGGAAGCGAAACGCAATTTTACACCTCCTATACAGATTACAGTAACCATCCAGTAAAGTAAAAGGATGGTGTGTACGTTCGGAGACGATGTGTCTGTGATCAAAAGAGGTAGAAGGAAACAATTCTACGCGTTCGACCGTCTCGCTCCGGACGACCGTAAAGAATATCACACATTAAATGGGCATTATCCGAGATTTTCTGGACAATCAAGGGAATTCCATTACGAAAAGTTCGATTAACGTGCACGATACGATAACGCTGTTCATCGATAGATCATCGAAATACTGGCATAAAAATGTCCTTTTCACGGCCCACTCAGGCCAACGAATTTTTTTTAGTTTTTCGCACATTTTTTGAAACGCCAACATTGCCACTCATTTTTATGATGTGAGATTGAAGTTTGCACTCAAATACGTATTAAGAAACTGTTTTGTATCTCATTATCACAGGAAAACATTCTGCCTTTTCATCATAAACAAATATTATATCGACGTAGAGCATAATGCGCTACAATACAGACCAGAAACAATCGGCTTCGGCATTCGACCACATAACAACACACAAATGAAACAGCTACGAAAGTGATCATTCATCAAAACATCTCGAAATGCATGGTGCAGTGAATTTGATATAACGGGTTCCATGCATGCGCTTATACGCCGAGCTAACAGGTGAAGTCAGCGATACTTCGCAGATCTAGAGAATCAAGTTGACTTACAAAAACAGACATTTGCGAGCAAACTGTAAAAGTACGGCTGTAAAGGACGTTGTTCAGAGAATATATTGTACGCAAAAATTGAATACGATGGGATCGGCGATCGGTTTTAGGTGTTCAGTCGTTTTGGAGAATCCCTTCCCGATTTTACATCTCTAAATGTGTGCTATATTGGATCAGTTAGTTCAGTGGCCAACAAATGATGCAGTATGCCCACCTTCACAGTGATTTCCGTGACTTTGCATACAAATAACGTTAAGCTTATGGGTCCATGATTTCCTGCACACGTGAGCAGGGATTTTTAAAAGGGGAAACTGGTAAGGAAGGGTTTTCAAAACGACGCGACTGAACAGCCGAAAATGCTTTTCCCAAAAACCGTATTTAAGGGGGCGGAAACTGCGGCATCCTTGCGATTAATAAAGTAGGAGGTGATAGCATTCGGAGTTGTTGCCTACTCACTTTACCGGTTGCTTTCAAAACCGGTAGAACACTAACGCCTATCTTTCGTTGTCGATTAACGCTTCTGAGCTGAAACGCAGCCAGGAGAGTCATTCATATCAATCCCATAAGCTTGAAACGGATAGGCATCCACTCTTCCGTTTTATGGAGTATGATCCATACATGTTGAATCCTGAGCTGTCCCTCGACGATATCGTCTGAAGAGATGAACTGGCATGCAATGGAAAATTTTGTGCGCTTTGGTAAACTAACATTTACAGCATGCGTCTGTCTAGTTATTATCCATTCATAGTCTCAGCTTGGCAGTCACTGGATACCGTGTTATATAATTATATCCAGCTCTGTACCCATAGGCAGGGCTACGAAGCTGTAAACGATTTTATAACCATTTTCAAGCATGCCGAAACCTCTGCACATTTATGATGGATCGAATAGTAATTTCTACCGATCAAGTGGTAGAAAAATGAATGTTTGCTAGGAAGTCTATATGAATGGCGGGATCAGCTAAAACAAGAATTTTCGTTACATACGGAAACTTAAAGAAAGCGACCAATTTGACGGGTGCGGTAGCTGACGGCGCATTGTGCCATCTCCCCGCTAATATTTCCAAATAGTGTTGAGCTTTGATGGAATATAGACAGTAGCAGGTAGATTGACTAATCAATATTAAGTGTACCAAACTTCTGCAGCTCGAATAGTTGCCAGAGTTGAAGCCAGCCGACTGACAGACATACGCACATGCACATTGCCATGATACGCGTTTCAAATGCAAATTTATCAAAGCATGAAGAAATGCTTTAAAGAGAAGCTTTGGATGAGCGGTCGAATCACTCATAATATCAATTTTCATTTCGCTGAGAGCTAAAGCGTCAAGTCTGATGAGCATACTCGCTAACGCGTGTATCGTGCCAGCCCGGCACCTATTCAAAACTGTTCCTTCAGAATGCTCTTCCTTATTTTTCTCTCCACAAAATGAATTCAGCAGCATTTCACTTTTACCACCTTCACTGCTATCCGTTATTCTGTAAACTTCGTTCATATCCGTCCACCATTCTCAAATTATCCGTTGTTCACTTAGTTGTATGCTCGGCTCGTAACCGTCACATCCTCGCCAGTAATCACTCCCGTGACACTTTTTGGGGATATTCGAGAATTTCAGCGATTTATTTACAGTTCGCTTCCAATAGCAAATATGAGTTAAACAAGAAAAAAAAATGAATGTGCATTTCGATGCGCCCGTGCACTATTTCATTATGAGCTACCTTGGCTCGTCATTTCGTTGATGAAACGCTCTTTCGAAGATGACTTACTTAATTGGCCTCATTTTGTTGGTCCATCCGAGCGGATTTCACGCATATATGTCAACAATGATTTTCTGCACACTTAAGGAAAGATTTTTCCGCAAAAATCTGGTAATGGAAGTTTTTGGAAAATGACGAGACTGAACAACTGGAAATGCTTCTCTCAGACTTGGGAAGACGGGAATCCTTGCAGCCAAAACCTTAGCAAATTAGGAGGGGTGCCACCAGGGTTTAAAGGCTACTCAGTTTGTTTATTGCCTTCAAAACCGACTAAAAGTAAGTAGTGCTTACCGTATTAGTCGATTAATGTTTCCGATCCGAAGCGCAAACGGGGTGCCTTCATTGAGTCTGTGGAAATGGGAGAGGACATCTGCGAACATATTGCACTTGGTCGAATCTTCACTCACAATACTCACGTGAATGTCTTTCAGAACGCCTATATTAGGCCAACAGCCCAATTTCCCGTCTACATATCTATAAAATCCCTCAATAGATAAGATGGTTTTCGTTGTGCTTTTACAAAATTTCCTTAAATAATGCGATCTTTGGCGCATTTCTCGAAAGCTTGCTTGACGGTATAGAGCGGTGATGTGTGCAACAACGAGTGCTTTTTTTGCCATTTCATCTGGCAGTTACCCGGGTACTATTGGGCGCGTCGACTTCATTGTTCAAGCGGAATACACGGTGTGATAACTCAATTCAAAAATATGATAACCAGAGTATACGTGATCTCATTGATGGAACAACTACAGATTAATGTTTACTCATTTCATCTCATCGACATCGCGTTAGTGTCATATGCGAAATGCATTTAACGTTGTGATCATGTCTATTCCGCAATAGGTAAATGGGCTGTGGGCTAAAAACTTATATCAAATCTCGCAATGATTGTTTCACTCTCTGAACTGTGCGTTCGATTGGTTCGCAGTGCGGCTGCCTGTTGCAATTCGTGGATGTTGAGGCTGGGAAGTGGTTAAACGTGGGCGGGCTTTGGTTGGGTTGGTGTGTTGGTTTCATCTGATTTGTCATTTTGCGTTTATCAGATTAATATGGGCTGTTCTGATAGGGTCGGTAGTTGCTTTAAACTTTTACAGAACTTAACTTGTGATCCGTTTTCGTTGTTGGTATCCGCAGTTGTTCCTTATCGGTCCATTTGCTTGGATTTGGCAGTTCGGCGAATTATGGTGCGATACTGAGAGCCGGCTCACGTATACTCATGCATGTATCGAGATCCGGCGTTAGCGCATTAAATTAATCGCAAACAGCTCTATAAAGCGGTTGTATTTGGTCGCAGTCTACATCTACATCACTTCGGTTTTGCGAAATATGTAGGCAGCTTCTACGCATTCTTTTCGCTGTGGAGTGTCGATCGCCGTTCAACTATTCGCCCAGATCAACTTCACAAATTGCGCAGTTTTCCCCCTTCTACCTTGATAATCTATTTCATTCAAAGGCACGCTGAGAAAAACAACCAAACGGAATTCAGAAATCTTTTGAGTAAGGTGGTTGCTAAGAGAGTGGGTTTAAGCGAGGAATCCATGCAAATGTGCGTTTAGCTATAATAGAGAAATCGGGAATGTTTCGAGTGTAAATCCTGATTTACGCGCCTTACTAAAACTGCGCAATATTGAAATAGGCTTTTGCTAGATTTCCACCTTTGTTTTACTAAACTTCAGTCGTTATTTTTGCGGTGCGCCAGCACTTCTGATTCCTTTTCCCCAGTTAGCACGTCACCGCTCGGGCCTTCAATGCGATGTCTCGATGTTACTGAGGCAATCGCATCGGCGTGCGATGGGCTGTGCTCGGAGCCATCCCTTTGGCTGTTTTAGCCTGTTGTTAACCACCCGCTGGCTGGGCTGTCAGTGGTATGGTGAGAAGCAGCCGGGAATCGAACCCGGGTCTCCCCGCACGCGAAGCGTGGGCTCTACCACTGAGATATTGCCGCCCCGATTTTTCCCCAGTACTTTCGCTTATATCGGCTGTGACATAACATTAACACTAGCAGTGGATATGTGATATTCGTCAGCCACCGTAACTGTTGCAAATAGCCAGACCAACGCGTTTGTTGTGCATCTGCAGTTGAAAATTTTGAAGCCGTAGAATCGTTGATCCGTGTTGCACGTGCTTTTTTTTCCAACAAAACATAAAATACATATCGTTTTGTTGAATATGATTTAGTGCTCGTAAGTTAACGGGAAGATAAATCTGTTGAAGAGGTTCATCGAATTTATTCATGTCTTCGGCAGTGGAAGATGTTGCTGCCAAAAGTGACATTCTTGAGCACGCCGACGCCAACGTTATGCGGGATGCTTTTGCGGCAAGCGTTTGTGGCCACGATGAAACGTTAGTTTTAGGTAAGCAAATTTTTTCACTTTATGCTGTCGTACCCGTTGTGTTTTCTTCCCTTTCCGTGCCAAAACCAAACGTTGATGTACACTTTTATGAACTCGGAGCAGAAATAGTTTGCATAAATTTGGCAACAACTTGTTAGCTGTTGTGGGAGCATTTCACAGCTCATGTGATGGCGTTATGTCTGGGGATCGAGAGGAATCTTGAATGGAACCACTAACCGTGATTGCGAGGTCGCCTTTTCGAGAAGCGTGGGAGAACTGAGTGTGAAGAGGGTTCTCCACTTGAGCACTTGTGAGTGTTTTGCTTCTGTGTTAGTGCCTTGGAGAGAGGGAAAGTTCAGTAGATCCGAAAATGCCTTATGTTTGGCTGGATTTTACTGGAAGTGATTCAAACTCACCTTACGATAGTTTCCCATTTGACATCGAGAAAACGCAAGAAGTGAACGAAGCGGTGTTTCTCCTTACACCCACTAATGCTTTTTTCATTTCTTCTTAAGTTTCTGGAATTTTTCTCCTTCTAAATGTTTTCGTTTTATCAGCAAATGTTATCATTTTATCAAACTGTCCGTTCGCCTCAGATGAGAAACTCTGGCGAGGTCTCGCATTCAGCATCAGAACTGCTCACTTATGTACTTGCAAAGCATCCGTTATTTCCAGTGTGAGTCGGAAAATCCACTCCTTACGGCAATGAAGTGTTGTAGTGCACAAGTTGCTTTGCCGGCTGTGCCTCTGGCAGGTAAAGATATTTACGGGCTACATGTCGCATATCTCTATTCTCGGATATGGGCGCCGTGAGCATCCTTTAAGTGAAAATTTTGCCTCTTTTGGCACTTGAAACACCTTTATCGGGACTGCTTGCACACAAACGTCTAGTCCATGAAAGTGAATTGCGCAAATAACATTTCTATTTAAATAACATTTTTTCCGCAGAAATGTATTATGACGCAGGTGCCAAGCGAATGACGAGCATAACAAATGACTTGCTAATAACGTAATTACAGACAGAAGACACCACTGTAACAATATTTTGTTTCGTTACTTACAGTCTTTTTTAATAGAGAGCGATCAACGACCGCCGAACGAATTGCGAAGATGTTCACTCTCATTTGAGAATCTGCACAGCGTCGAGTCTTCTGGTTGGCTTTTATGTTTCTCTGCGTTGCAACTAAATTGATACGATTTTCAAGTTACTGTTCACAACAAATCCGTTGCATTCCGATCCAACATTTCATGCTTTGCACAGAATTGAAATATTCGTATTCCCAGTCACAGGAAGCTAATTATACTTACGTTTTCTACTTCCGGAATTATAGCACTTCAGCTTGGCGGAGTGGCAGAAGGGAAGCGATGCGAGAGTGGGGTGAGAGGGAATTCGGAATGTCTTTCGCGAAGGCACGACTCGAACCGAATTTAACGAGAATTTTTTCATGAAGCGTTGCGTCCAAAGGAAGAGGGAAATTGAATTTAAGGGGAGGTTGAAAACACGATTATGAGACATCGGCTTTTCCCCCTCGTTTATTTTTGAATCGTCGTGCGCTATTGTTTATTTCAATAAAGCTGATAATATATCTATCGTTTATTTTACTAAGGCTGATAACTGCAAACTGCGGCGTAGCTATAATGGCGTTATGTTTGTGCCAAGCAAACTTTTGTAGATTGGCGTACTGTAGTGCGATTTTCGAAGGAGAACCACGTACAAAAAACGCAGCGGAGCATTCGCTGACAATTCTGAACAGAATTCTGAACACTCGCTGGTAGGACTCCACTTTCCTTCGGAGTCTCTCACAAGACTCCACTTCCGTTCCATACTATTGGTATAGCGTTCCATACTGTTTTTGCGCATTCCTCGTCTCACCATAGATCGCTATTCAGCAAACTTTTTTGTCGTCAGTCGATGCAACAAAGGCTGATTGTCGCATTCTCAATTGAATGTGTGTGCTTTTTTTGCGCCCATCTATGCGCATTTCTTGGGATCACAAAACCAGTTTTACTGGCCTACTTTTTCAATTGGCATGCCGAGAAAACTTGTAAGGGGAGTGTCGACTTGTCGCCGAATATATGCTGTTTGTTCTGTTTTCGGCACATTGAAAAACTTGACTACGTATCATGAGCGCTCAGATTTCGAATCTCATATGCCATCAAAACACTGTTGGATCTTCGAAATGCTCCTTTGCACATCGAAGTACGTGACATCTTTCATTTCCGATCCTTGTCAGATAGTGTAATTTGAGGGATTCTGCTCTCGTTTCACCTTTCTTGCTTTTGTGGGCCTTCAATGAAAAGGATACTTTCCCACCCTGAACGCCGCATCCTCATCTGCACGCCCTTACCTGTCACAAAAATTGAAAATATGAAGCAGAAATCCATTAGCGACGTCGCACGATCATGTGAGCACATAATGGGCGAGAAAGTTTAGTCGAGGTTCATCATCACGTTTAGAGACATCTCCTGAGCGGTTTTTTATTTTTGTTCCCCGACTCAGCAACGCTCACCGTCTGAACTTTCGCGATTCATCGTAGTTTTCATGAAGTAATTCCCTAGAGCCTGACAACTCCCATTTACGTAACGTCGACATTCTAATGTTTTGTTCGATTTTTTTTTTTGTTCTAACACCTCCCCGGCTGTCAATATCAACCTTTAGCTGTCTGTGCTATGGCCACATTATCGTATGCTTTTATAACGAACTTGTGTCCTTCTTCTGTTATATTTTTTGCGATTTACCTGGTATAATTTCATCAAACGGATCTAAACTTCTCGTTATGTTACGAAATTGCAAAAATTATAAATACGAAAATTACAACTAAATATTCACTGTAGCGAACAGCCGCCGTCTTCGAGCCGACATTTGTTTGGATTTCATGAAAATTGAGTGCGCATAAAAGTTATAAATGCTGTTTACGTTCTCAACCTGGGTTGATCATCTTCTCCTTTTTCGGAGCTGTTTCAGGATTAACTGAGGGGGGGGGGGAGAGAGAGAGAGGGAGAGGTGATATCATGGGAAATAACTGATATCTTCTAAAAATGAGTTCTGCCATTTCTTCGTCGAATGCAACGTCATACACAATGATTGTGAATGAGAATTTTCAGAACTTCGGTAAGAGGGCGGTAATGTTTTGAAAAAACGGTATGGTGGGATGACGAAGCTTATGAACTTTGTTTAGGGGGAAAAATGGGAAAGATTAGATAAAATACTTAGCGTATGTTGCAGTTTGGGCTTGCATGAGGTGCTTAAACGCATTACAGGTAGCTCATTTTAGTGTAATTATTGAAATTTGCGTTCGAAAGAACGGGTAGTATATATGCTTTCGTATCGACAGTGAGTCGCTGCTTATGTCACTGCTTCTGCGTAACATTCATTCTTTTTTGGCTTGTTAACATTTTTTGGCATTGCGTCAGTAACACTTAATTATTCTGCTTATCCAAAATAGCTTTTTCGGATTTTCAAATGGAAGTGGCTGTTAAAGCTTAACATAATTGGGAGTGCTTCGAAAAGTGGAATCTCGACGAAAATCAGAAAATTTATCGGATAAATAAATTTTATACGTTTTGAATTATTTACAATTTAAATCTTCATTTTACGCTGCTAAGAAGATTTGATAGATTTAGTTCACAAAATTCTATGACAGCGTATTGTACACCAGAGAAAATTTTGGAAAGAAATTTTTTAGACTTCAATTTTCTGTCACAGTTTAATGAAAACGCACACATGAGTGCGAATATTTTTTTACGGCAACACTTTTTCAAAAATTTTCTTAACGCGAAAAAAGTAATGAGGCGATGGAGGAAACTTCACTGTTTGATTTCGCTCTCTGCGCGAAATTACAAAATAATTCTGTTGCACGTTGTCATTCTCGATTCATTCATTCTCGACAATTCATTTATTCTCGATCATCTTGCTAATGAGTTGCATTTCGCTGTGGCCGAATGATCATCTTGGTAATGAGTCGCATTTCGCTGTGACCATATCACGGTGATATTGACAAGAAAGCAATGAGAGAAAGGCTCATTTTGAGTTTCGTAACGGCGAAGTAATGCCCAACTGCGTATTTTGCATCACGTCGCGGGTGCAGTCGTCGATCTGCACCTCGCCAACATGAGTAGTACGCGTTGTGCTATGGAGAAAAAAAAAGTCGCCGCCTCTAACCGTTCTCTCCATCTTCCATCTTCGTCGCCACGAACAACGATCTCACACCGTTCTAGCGTGCAACAGGCGCATCAGCATGTTTATGCGTTTAGCAAAATCCACATAAGAGTGAAAAGCGAACCATGCCTACAGGTGTTTTTTGTTTCGAATGTTCGAGGCAGTCAGCAATTATTAGATGTGTTAATAAAACGTATGGGAAAAGTGGAAGCTTATTAACAGCAACTGGGATGTGAATGAGAGCATGGAAGCATGGTCATTCTAAAACATCGGAGATTGACGACACAGACGCACAGGAAATGAATCGATATGTGCAAGCAGCGGTGGGGTATGATGCTGTGGCTTAGGCTTAACGCTGCGGCAGCATGTGATACAAGAGAAGTATCTATGCGCGAGGGCTGCGGGAAAGAGAAAACGTGTGCCGATGCTATTGCTGCTTTCATCACGCACAACTAATTTATTACCGCAGCGGTGTGCGTTTTACTGCATCGGTTTCTTCCGCCTGCATTGCTTCGTTTTAGATTTGGACGCATCTACAACTAACTACACATGTAAACGTTCGAAATTTTGTTTTGTTTCTTCTTCAAGAAATCTGCTTCATCGATTGTATTTTGGGTATTCTTGAGCTAATTGGGTTTTTTTTTTGCTTTTTATATGCGGGGATGGAGAAGTTTGATAGCTTAGCATGGGAATTTCTCGACCTGTGACAGGATTTGTTTAAAGGGATAGAGCTTCCATTCTGTATGCGACTGTTTCTATAAAAGAATAGTAATTTTTGTTCGAGAGCAGTGATTGATGTTTGAATAAGTGCTTTGTCGTCTTGCCTGATATGGTGTCGCTATAGGACTGCATGTGAGTTTGTAGGCGATCGCATTCGAGGTGTTGCCATTTTAAATTATTTCATGAGTTCGAATACACTTGCAATCAGAGGAGCAATCGATCTGCGAGGCTCAGCGGCAGAGTAGCTGACCATTAAACTTTTTGTGTATTTTGCATCATATTCATGGCGACTTGCAAGTAGCCTCGTTTTCGTGATGAGTCAGGCATCTTCCCGATGTGTCCATCGCATCGCTTCCCTACCTTCCCCTGCTCGATCGAAATAGTGTGACAGCTTGAAGAAGCATTAGGGTCACAAGTGACTACACCCTCCATTCGTTTTTTCCCGGGAGATTTTAGAACTATCAGTTTTTATTCCTTTCACCCCCTCTTGTCTCTCCATTCACTGTTCTCAGCAACAACTTATTCTCAGTGAAGCAATACAGAGGAGGAGACATCTCGAAAGTTTTGTGTTGTGTGTGGTTTTCGTTAAAGAAGTCGCCGTGGAAATCGAAGAATTTGCGATTGTTTTCGTAGCTTGTTAGGACTTGGATGAGGTTATGCACATGTGACTGCAGTGCAAAATCTAGCTGGAAAATAGTAGTAGTGTCGTTTTTATGGCTTGCAGGCTAGTGGGCATTGCAGTGTTTTTTTTTTTTGCGCTTTAGCGACGACACATTTCTCTTGATAACATCTCGTTCTGAAATAATTGGTTGTTCCTTTTTTTCCTTAACTTGTTTCCTGAGAAATCCTGAGAAATAGTCGCACTCCAGGTTACAATATTTCGTTTTTTTTTTTCAGGAGAAGCTACTGTAACGGGCACAGTCACCGCTGCTTCGTTTGGCGGTAGCAGTAAAGGCGACGACAACGACAACAAAATGACACCCATTTCTCCAGAATCGCTCACCAATACTGCTATTATGGAGCAGGTTCGCACAGCAAACACCCTGTTTGTTTATAACGATTTGTTGTTCATTAGATGTGAGGCGGCAAAAGATGGCATGCAAGAGGGTTTCATTAGCGCGTTAGCGTAACTTGAGAGCAGCGGCTTTCACAGGCGATAGATCCTACGGGTCTAATTTCAGCAGGATGGGTTGAAAAGTAGGACGTGTATTTGCTGATTTTTGGATAATTCGAACATTAAGACTCCTGTTGGTTGGATGTATGATAATGTAGTTCTTGGTTGATTACACTGTGACCTGCTTACCATCGACAAAAGCGGATAGTTGAAAACTGGAGGCGCGGCTATCGACAGAGATCAGACAATGAAAGCGGAAATTCCATTTAAACTTTGGCAGAAATTCGCATCGATTCTCTTGGGGCTAAGTGCATCTCTATTTTGGCGGTCTGATTTATTTCGGCTATTCGCTAATGGGGGCCAAGTGAAATGCAATCGCCAAAGTTGGATTGTCTGCAGTTGAATGTTGCGTGTAATTCGGATCATGTTTCAACGGTCTAGGAGGCTTTTCCACTTACGTTATTCATGCGTGTTTAGCGTCGCAGCCTTGTGCATATAACCATAGGTGACTACTATAATTTGAAAATGTTGTTTCGTCGCGTCCATTATCGTCACCATTCCCCCTTTTCCTCCTCAGACGGCGAATTAGGTGACTTCCAATGTAGGTTATAAACTACCTTTAACTACCTTTGGCGAGACCCCCTGCGTTAGGGCTCATTTGTCAGCGTTTTATAATTCTAGAAGCACCGAATGCATCGCTGATGTAATTGACGAGGTGCCATAAAGCTTGAGCACTAATTTAGTCAGATGAAGATAGATTACTTTCAGATTTGCTATTTGGGTTGTGCAAAGATTAGCAACCCGAGCAGTGAGCCCGAAATGGTGAAGATCATGCGTCTACTTAACAAAGAGCGTGCTCAGAATCCTATCGACGTCATTTTATCGATTCCTGATTCCGCTCTTGGCATTGTCAGGTCAACAGCCACTTTCATCTCCACATTTCAATGAATCTCTTCGTTCTGCACTTTGAATGTTGTTATTAGGGGGTGAGGGTGGGGGGAGAAGGAGGGGGAGAAAGGGGACAAGATCGAGAAAAACGCTAAAGCGTAGAGGGTATCTGAGGGCTTGTGGTTTCATCGCAAATTAATCGGAGCGGAGTTGTTCTCGAAGAAGCCTAGATTCCGAATTGAGCGTCAGTCAGGAAGTTTAGGAGAACGAACATAGCAGGACAGGGCTTATGGCCAATATATACGGTGATTTCTTCTTCATTGTTTTTGCTTTTTTAAATAATATTTTTATGATCAGACTGGGAAAATACTTATCCTGTATTTGTTTTTTTTTTGTTTATCGTACGGTTGGAAAGCATTCATGTACGCATATCAGTGCAATGTCGCGAAAGGGGGAATGGGAGAGGCGGGGCAAACGTGAGAAATCACTTCGATGCAGTGATAGAAATGTATTACAGAAACAGCTGGAGTTGCCACTATGGCAAGTGTAGTTGTAGTTTTGTAATGAAAGTTAGACGAACTCTGCGCGTAACTTTTACTGCAGAAGTTGGTCGTAACTGTATGCCACATAGAGCACTGAAATCAGCGAAGGAGCGAGGAGGATTTTTCAGCAGTTACTTCCAAACATCGATCAATCGAGTGTCGCTTATCTTCTTCTGCGTCACTTTTTTATTCGGTCATTTCTTTTGATTGCCACGTTTAAATTTTCTGTAGGCAAACTTTTGCTGCTTTATCAGAAGTTCGGTGAAGTTAATCGATATTTGTTATGCAAATGGCTGTTTGAGATGTTTGAAATCAATGAAACATTCAGTCAGTTGTTCGCCTATTGCTGTGTTGTTCTGTTCAGGATGTTCGACGGTGCCTCGAAAACCGAGATGGTCAGTTTTCCGGTGCACAGAATCCGCTTTTGTGCACGAGGTCAACTGGATTCGGCTGAGAAAGAGTGCTTTGCGCTGTCGTTCACCCAACAGAATGCAACTGCTACTGATCCGGCTCTTCATCACTGCCACGTCTTCAGATGCCAAGTTCCCGAGGCGGCACGTTTTATTTTTTGTTTTTTTGCGTCTTTTATACATTTATTATATGATTACTGGTGGTGACGTCAGTTATACTTGTCCATGTAAGGTGAAAATATATCGCGATATTTCACCGATGGATTGTTTTATGATGACGGCCTTGAGGAGATTAATTTAGGAGCCAGCCTCTTTTGGACTTGCAGTTTCGTACATTCCTATTCCGTTAAAGATTAAGTTTAAAACTTTCATTTAAAAATGAAATAGGGCAACAAACGAAAACTGTTGTAATCCCGCATCGTCGAAATTTCGTTTTCCTATTTAAGTGCATAGGTCATCGTCCGTTTTATAGCGGTTATATGCAGTTAAGTGTTCTTGAGGAACGGGATGTCTGAATCGGGCTGAAGATATTTCATAATGGCAAAATAACTTCGACAATGTTTCCATAGTTTGTAACGCACACTCATTGGCGGTTACATTTCGCACTGTATGCTGCTCACTAGACATGTGGGCGTAATGTTGCACCAGTCTGCAGGCCGGTAAGGCGCTTTTATGTTTTGCGAACGCATTTCGCAACAACAATCTCGGAATGGGGCGTAAGCCATCGTCGCCCAGTCTTCGACGTTCTTCGCGTCATGGGAGTAACGCCGATGGCGATACATCCAGTATGGAGGGTATTTTCACACCCGGTGGAGAAGAGGATTACCAGTTCGATGCATTCCTTGAAATGAAGGTTACCGCTGCATTCTATAAAAAAGAAAACATTATTCATCATTCAATTTTTGACGTTCTTGAGCATCGTCTATGCGTGCGGCCTTCCACCAGTTTGCTGGGGGTTTTACAATCATTTTTAGATATGAGAATAAAGGGAAGACGGTGTTATTGGGTAGCAGTTCTCGGCCGGCGAGGGAACTCCGACTGAAAAGTTGGGAAATGACTGTTTTTTAGGGATCTAATAGTACTGCGAAACAGTTTCTAGCCAGGCGAAGATTGAGTGAGAGAAATCATGGCAGAGGAGTCGATGTCCTCGGTGCACACTGCAATAAGGGCGTGGTCTTGGAAGCATGAATAATATGTAGGAGAATCTTGATATTGAACGTCGGCAGATAAAATGCCGGTTCAAATGCGAATTTTTCCAGAATTTTACTTCTCTGAATCTTTTTCGTGAGTCAGGTAATATTTCCAGGAAGAGGACCCGAAGAAAGGCTTTACGATATGTCCGCAGGAAAAGAACTGTTTCAAACTGCGGCGTGATCGAGAAAAGCGTGTGGTAGTGGTATTACAGCAGACTGCTGGACCGAAGGTTCTCTCCGTGAAAAAGTTGGTCACTTTTCATTGTTAGTTTTTAGCGCAGTTTTGAATAAGAACTGAAATAGAAATCGTGAACTTTTTTAAAGAAGGGAGGCGGAAAAGAATATTACGTTAAGGCATAATATTTTTCTGCTGTCCGCGGCAGCTAAAGCAGTTTAGCGCCGGTAAATGGTCGAAGAGAAAAAACAGGAGTAGTGCGATAACCATGCAAACGGCGAAATCAGAAAGAGCGAAAACGTTTCATTTACGTCTCCCACCGTTCCCTCCCCCCTCCTCCGTCCCTGTACTCCGTACTGTTTGAATGTCTACACTTATTGGGCCATGAAGCATGCATATGCACAAACGAAGGGAAAGGCGATGAGAGCCGTAAAGAAATCAGAAAGTCCTCTTACAAGTCTACCTTTGTAATTATGGTTTCTGTAAGATGGCTAAGGAGATAAGTAGCTATATGAATGTGAAGTAACTAGGGCTTGGATGGCTTTGAATGGATAAGTTATGGATGTCATGACTGCTCTCAGGGGTCTGTGGATAACAAATTGCAGCCACGACGGTAAGGCATTCAAGGCTGGTGTTGGGGATGTTGGGGAATGTTCTTATCATGGATTTGGGGAGGATTAAAAGTCTGAATAAACAAGATGTTTTGGGTCGTCGTTGCGTTTGCGTTCTTAGGAACATCTTTGCTGAACATAATAATTTATGGGCTGACTGGTTCCTGTGTGTTCCTTTTGATCTCTCTGTTCACTAGTTGCGTCTGCAGGCCCACTTCTCACATTTGGTGTGGTTAGGTCGACATGAAATACCACATTTCCCTGAAAGGACCCATCGGAGATAAAAGAACCGATAGCTCTCCGGAGGGGTTCTTTCGTGATGTGGGGGTGTCGAGGCGTCGGCTGCATCTGAGGCAGTGTTATAGCTGAATATTTAAAATTGATTGGGCTCCGTTTTGCTTCATAGGGACTAGTTTGACTCACAGCTGCTCGTTCTCAACTTAATTATAACGCATTCAGTCTTCACACCACCCAACACCGTAATGACCGGGAGAGTCGGTATGGATCCTTTTTTAAGCCCTCCAATTTTAGAGAAACTTTGACATCGAGTATTTGATGAATTTGTCAAATCAACCGCGTAGGCATTCAACGCTTATCGTGTTAATATTGAATTTGTCGCAGTAATAATTCGTTATATTTAATATTCCACCGTGGGGATCATTTAGAGCTTTCTAAGCACACTCGTTAAATGTATGCAATTTTTTGTTATATGTAGCTTTTGTCCCAACCGTCTGGTTAGTCCAAATAGAAACGGGGTGGTTTAGAAAGTTTCTGCATTTAAGAAGAAGGCCTCATAAGACACGGGTTGTTATTTGATTTAGAAAGTTTCTGCTTCGAAGGAAGAAGGCCTCATAAGACACGGGTTGTTATTTGATTTAGAAAGTTTCTGCTTCGAAGGAAGACGGCCTCATAAGACACGGGTTGTTATTTGATTTAGAAAGTTTCTGCTTCGAAGGAAGAAGGCCTCATAAGACACCGGTTGATATTTGAATGTCGTTTTGAAAGTAGTTTCTAACTTCAGATGTTTTGGCATGCTGTTGGCAGCGGGAAGGAATCTGCGACAAAGTGACATGCACCTTCTCGACATGGTATTCATTTGTTTCACTTGAAGAAGTCTCGCATCATTGTGAACTGAATTAAATGTGTTGATTAGTTTAGTAAATACGTTGAGGTTACTGTTGTGCATTTCCCAAAAAAAAGTAGGATCATATGTTACAGTTGTCGTTTTTTTTTGCTTTAATCCCTTCTAATTTTTTTTAGTACTCCAAACCATTTTGCGCAGTTTTCGTGCTACGTCCTCAAATATCAAAACGAGCGTAAAATGAAAATGGGCGTGTTCTTTTTTGAGTCTGGAAATCGGTTTAGTGCTTATAACAAATTTTCTTCGTTTGGTTTGAAAGTGAGCTTACAATTGTCACTTAAGATTTATGTATAAAATTGGGATGAAATTTAAAGTAACTAATTGTGAGTAATTCATAGAGGGGTACAGTACATGTGAAAGTTATATGGTTCGGTTTCAGCAGTCAATGGGTCGTGGTAACGATAGTCGGACATATATTATTGAAGCCATATGGGATCCACATGCACAGAATTTTGAGGTGCTAAACACCGAAACACCTCGAGGTGAACGTTTTACTTCCTTTGTTCTTTGTCGTACTGAATCGTTTAAGGCGCAGTAACGCTCCATGAAGATCCACTCTCTTGCAGTTTCTTTTTTTGGAAATCTCGCACAGAAAATCAAAGGCACTGGTCGTTGTTGCTCAAGAGAAGAGATCATATCGAAATAGAATATGCGTTAATTTTGTCTGCAGTATTTTTCGAGTAATTCTTTTCTAAAGTTTTCACGATGCGAACTTAGTTTTTTGTTATTATCTACGTGTTGACTGGTGATTTTGGATTTTTTTTTGTGTGTATAGCTGCTTATCGGAGAGCAGGATTTTTGCTTATCCTTTGATGAGGAAATAAAGCCGGGTTGTAAATATCTGGATCACTGCCACCATGGCACGCTCAACATTTTCGAAAGAATAACACAGTTCGATGCGAAACTGCCGATACAGGAATATCGGGCTAAAAGAGAGGGCTGTGACAGCGGTTGAAAGCGTTTACACACAAGGAGTGATGCAAATAAAGGAGTGAATTTACCGACCGATTGGCATGGGTCTCCATGGAATAATCAATGATTTATTCAGCGATGTCGAGTGCATGTTAGTTGTGAGTTTGTCTTTAATAAAGGTTATTATTGAATGCAGAGACGAGGGTGTTCATGACAGTGGCAGTTGACGTTATTCTGACGGGTATCGATGAGCCGGTTCGTTTCAACATGGAATGTAAGGCGCGCATATTTCATGAACACGAACGATTTTGGTATGTCACCAGGAGACCGATCGTCGAGAAATATTTCCTCACCGTTAAGGCAAGTTTGTTTAGTTTTGTTTTGCAGTGGAGCTGCACTTCATAGCTTAGCCCATCGAAATACGATGTTAAAAATTTAGGATTCACTATTGCGATATATATATATATATGTATGTATATATGTACATATATATACATATGTATATATATATGTGTATATATACTATTGTCATATATACACATATATATGTATATATATATGTATGTATGTATGTATATATACGTACATGTACATATGTATGTATATACGTATGTATAACACATGTATATGTATATATACATATGTATGTATATACATATACATGTGTACATACATATATAATATATGTATATATATACATATATACATATATGTACATATGTATATATGTACACGTGCATATGTGTGTACATGTGTGTATATATATATATACACATATATATGTATATATCCCTAAATTTTTAACATCGTATTTGGATGGCCTAAGCGATCAAGCACAGCTCCATTATAGTTCTTTTCATATGGCATTTCTGCTTGCTCGTTATCCGGAAAAGCGTCCACAATAGTTTACTGTAGGGAGCGACTTTCGGCGAAGGCTCCATCAAGAAGCATCCTGACAAATTGGCGTGTTTTGACTGTATTGTCCTTATGGTGTTATCGATTCGTAGGGATGTGTTCAACATCCCAAAAGGGTCGGCAGCTTCGAATTTATTCTGCTTAGAACACCTTGGCCATTTTCATCGCAATATTTGCTCTTCACAATATTGTGTTGTCTTTATGGCGCGTTGACGTTGCCATTGTTATTCATCATTGCCGTTAGATGATTCACGCTCCGAGGGGAACTGTCGTTCGTTGATGTGGCTTTAAAACGTTAACCATATGTTATTGTGTGTCGGTTCGCGAAGCGCAAGTAAGAGTGCGTTGCGTATTTTAAAACCTCGTTTGTTCGTTTAATGCGCCTAGTCGTTTTGCGTTAGTGATTGTGCTCAAAGCACACTAATTTGACTTGAAGCAGCTGAATGCTTCTCGGTACAAGCTGATTGCATTCATCGGGATATGTGCGTTTCATGATTAACCAAAACCATCTGTCGAGCGTTCCTCTTTTTTCGCCATTTCTGTTCTTTTTTTGCTTTTCTTCTCTCTCTCGATTGTTCAACGTCCCCTTTTCTTCATAGAGGATCTGCTGTGCAATTACTGCAGAATTTTTCTTCAGTTTCCAATTTCTTATCCTTAACTTTCTGTACGACTCCACTTTCGTGATTCTTCCATAAAGAACTGTTCAAATTTTGATCTTTTTCATGTGATTCGCCGAAATTTCTGTTTTTGCTCATTCGCTCATTTGGGGTTAATGAGGGATCGGAGAGACATTGCGTTTGTCTGCTTGACAGTGCCTTGATTTCTTATGGTAGAATAGTGCATCTTTTTATGAACTTTATTTTGTTCTTGCTGAAAATAGTGCTGGTAAATTTATATAGAGTTGTCGGTGGTCAACGATGTTGAGAGTTCTTGCCGAGTAACATTTTTCACTAATTTTTTTTTGCTCTCATCTTTGCCGTGATATTTCTGGATGCTTCGCAATTGTTTCTCTCTCTTTAATCCTTGTCCTACCCTCCAGTGACAAATGATGATGATTGCGTTCCGAATCAGTTTTCATTTCGATCGCTTTTTCCCTTTGTAGATGGCATCGGGAGAGGATGCAGAATCTTCTGAAGCGGAATCTAGCAGCCCCAAATCAAACGGATTACAGGTTAGCGGTTTCCATGCATTCTGCTATAGAGGGATATTTGAATTTGGAATTGGTAGCCACGGTCATGTGGTGCATTCTACCGCTGCTTTTTTTTTCTGTTGCAGGTTCCCTTGGTTTTTACTTTACTTTTTGCAGACGTGCTCATAGTTTGTCGTACTGTGTAGCCCAGAATGAAACATGACCTTCAACAGCTTGTAAACTTAAAATAAACATCCCAGAATCCTTTTCTTCATCAGATCCACCTGTCCCCGTCTCCTCCCTTTTCCTCTCGAACATTTAACAGACAACTCAGGTTAAAGCCGAAATGTTGCGTTGTGTGCTTAAAAGGATTGACAAATTGCATAAAATATGTGACGTCATTTTGCCTTAAAAGCTGAGAGTGATTTTCCTCTTCATGTGGTTTTCAGCGTTAATTGAGCGAAATTATTTCTGTTGCAAGCATTTTATGGATCGTTGATCACCTCGGAAAAACGAGTTGGAGTACGAAAAATATGAAAGGTGCTGACGAAATGGTTCGAGATTTTGAGAAATAGGCGCGTTTTATGTGTGTCAAACGCTGACTGCAAAAATGAAAAACATTATGCGGAGTCTAATTAGCACCACTGATAGTTTTGAAGTTATCCGTTTTGTTACATTATTAGAAATTATTTTTAAAGAAGAGTGGTCTCGCTCAACGGTGGCATATTGTCATTGCAGTGAACGGTGGTTGATGAAAATGAATATGAACCACATTCAGGAGCGGAATTTCGCAGCGTTATCTCAGAAACTTTGAATCCCGTAAAGCGTGTAAGCAGTTCCAAACAACATAATTTTGCCAATATTCCATTCGTTGAGTACTGACTGCTCCAGTGCATTTTGTTTATCTTAGCAATGCCGGTCGTTATTCCGTTCCGTCGTAGTTGGTTTTTGATCTTTCGTGGCGTTCTCAGCGGAAATACCCTTAACAAATGCAGTTCTTGTTGAGACATTTGTTTAACTTATGTGAGGGAAAGAGGGAGAGGAAGAAAGCTTAGCGCAGTATCACCTTCATGAAAACTCGATAGTCACTGTATGGTGTTGTGAATGTTTATATTTGTTGAAAATGGTGCATGCAATTGATTTCCTGAGCGAAACGCCACCTTTTCGTAATGTTTGCATTCTTCGACATACATACAGCGATAAATTGCAGTTTGCACCATATTTTCAGATTTTTTCAGTTATTATCTGTGACCCAATTCTCGATGGTGCTGTTGCACTTACGTGGGCTTTGATTTGTCACTTTCTTGTCGTTTGAAAAAA
>JPKZ01002490.1:389597-400048 GCA_000803305.1 Toxocara canis | reverse complement strand
TGTAACGTTTGTGCCGCGTTATAACAGTGTTCGCTAATAAATTATAACAACGTGATTGTGCTGCATGGCAACCATCATCGTCAACTCACCAACGAACATTGCACATCTCAACGAACACTCTCTACTGTTGGTGAGATTATCATGTTTTCCGTCTCTCCAAAAGACAACCATAACCTTCCGCCAACAACGAACTATCGCTTACGAACGCAACAAGTGATTACACTAAATCAATTATGCGATATTGACAGTTTACGATATAAAATAATCGTGCTGAGAGCAAGCACATTTTAACCGAACGTTTCCAGAAAAACCGCATCAGTTAGAAGCACAGTTTCTATGTGAATGTTCAATAATGTGTTCAAAAATATAGTACGTTGTGTGCTTAGCGATTTGTATAGATGAATGATGCGAGCACATTTTCGGTTGGCAACGTTTTACCGTAAAATTCGAGTTGGTAAAAGCTTTTTGGGATGAGATCCAAATTAATGATTTTTGGGCACTGATGAGAATCACACTTAACTGCAATGCAATACATTGTTGAATGCATTAGCGAACGCGAATTGCATTTTTTTCTATGTGATCACAAAACCACAGCACTGAGCCAATTCAGTGAACAGAGATACGCGCATCCCCTGTACACGCCGAAAGATCATTCAGCACAAACACTGCACTGCACTATTTGTTCGACATAGTAACCGGAAGCAATCAGAAGCATTCAAAGTGATTTCTCATTTGCGACCCTCTGCAAAGATTGCGAAGCGCTTAGTGCACTGCTGGTGGTCAGTCGCACAACCACTCCGGAAAGGGATACTCTAGCACAGGAAGCAACTGCCTACGTTTCAGCTAGACGCCCGCTCACGCTGCTTTTGACTGTCTCCAGTGCCGAGAAAAATGAAATTTTAGGAGTGACGAGTCACATCCTTAAAAAAAGATATGAATACCATCCTTCTTACTTACGAGATATCGAGAGTTCATAACGTCCATTTGGTAAATTCCCTTTGTAACATCCATTCGGCAATTTCGTCCTGCTTAACCTAATCAAAAAAAACTATTTATGTTTAGTTGTAGCACTACAGCATGATTCCCTTCTTAAGGCAGGACTAAATTTTGCCTATGGATTGTTCTCCATCGAAGTGCCCCTCCCCATAACATAATGTTGACGGTCCGAATGTTGCGTGTAAGGTTTTGGGAAGGCAATTTTGTCGCATTATTAGCAACGATTATCTTCCATATAATGAAAATGTGCAGCATAATTATCAAAGGGTAAATATTTGAGAAGAGAAACCCGCATAGTTCAATAAAATGCAAAAATTGAGATAGCTGTATCTGAGGCACACATAGTTCACAGGAGAGCAATTCTAGAACAATATCATCGTGAAGGGATAAAGACACGCCGCATGCACGTCAGCAATAAAAATCGAGAAAAACCAAATTAGATCCTTGAGGGGTACATCGATAGCGTTGGGAAGTGATCTCGATAATGCCATAGCACCAACATAGATGAGAAGGGGAAACGAGGGGGAGGGGACAGATAGCGGAAGTAGGCTTCTTGAAACGAAACGCCCGACCCTGCATAGTAAAACGACACAGGCTGAAAAGCTGACATGCAGAAGTGACTCTCAGCGGGATGACACTCTGAATGAGTGGTGCGTTATCAAGCTGCACGATCAAAACGAAAATTGTCTTCTGCCACAACCTATCGATCCGACCAGCACTCACAATCACATCGCAATCCCAAATACTCACAATGACCTTCAAATTTTTCTTTTTTTTAGCTTTTTACCGATTTTGTTACTACACATTTCATCGGCTCAACGCCTGCCTACAAACAAACGGCACGGGGTTTCTGTACGATCTCTGTCCACATCGAATAATTTGTGCACTTTTTGCTACTTTATAAGTTAATGTGATTCATTTTAAAAAGTAATAACCCATATTTATTCCTTTGTAAGCTTATGTATCGCCCTAAAAATGCTACAAGAGGGATCCTCTGAGGTGTCGACTATACTTCACATGCGCATCTTCAAGGGTTCCTAAACAGGAACTACTAAACGAACAAACAGAAAGGCGCATACACATCCATGTGAACACACTTATATGATGTCCCAGACTGTAAACAAAGATGCAATGATTATCGAAGTTGGAAGTTAATTGTTAAAGCAAATATAACTAAATTTTTCATACATAGGTAAGTTTAGTTATTTTTACGTATACAACAAAATTTCGAAACAAGCATAACTAAATTTTTGCAATGCAATGCAATAAAATGAATACCTCAGCTGAACTATACCTGCATCGAGCTGAAGTGCTATAACAGAACAGTGATTGAAAGAGCAAAACACCATAAGCTCTTGAATCCATATTCCACGAACAACTATATTATAGTATATAAGAAGGCTGGGACTAGACATGACATGGAGATCGTGCTGACAGGAAACGGAGAGAGTTCGAGCGTCCATGAACCTCGCCTCTCCCACCCTCCACTCCTCCTCACCACCTCGTTGAAATAAAACCCCTTTTAGTACCGAATAAACCTCATTCCGAACGTCGAACTGATCATCCACTGCTTGACTGTTTGATTCTATTTGTGAAATTGGAAATTATGATTATTTTATGTTCATCGACTTTACAAATGGAATAATGTTAATCGACTACTCCTGAATGAAATTTGTTTGCAGTTAACCGAACAAGCACGTAAGTGACTAGATGAGTGGAAGTGTCGATATAGAGGAAATAAACATTTAAAGCCTAAAATACCGAAATTTCAAAGAGGCTATAAAGAAAAACACTTTAAGGCATAAGACTTGTAAAGCCCGAAATATTATGTACGACTGTTTAGTTTTTTGAGCATGATCACCTCTTTCTAAAAGTTTTTCTTTCCAATCGCAATTTCTCGAAAGCACGTGGCTGGCGCAAAGTTAATATGTCCAAAGAAAGAATGCCTTCCAAGTAAGTGACTCACAAACATTCGCACCTCCTATAACGCAATATCCAGTTTCCGCTCTCACTTAAGACGGCGCATTTGCTTAAAAGCTGTAGCCGTCTCCTGAAAGCCACGGCGAGACGATTCCTCAGCGGCGGAAACGCCCTCCACAGCTTCACTCCAATTTGTAATGCATTTTTAAAAACACCCATAATTCGAACGCGCCATCTTAACTTCTGTTACGCAACATTCTTCGCACAATCGACGTCCTTACATAAAAATTTCATAAACACCTCACTGCTACAGATACACTGCAAAGCGCATTTTTATTTGCTTTCAGCCGCTGCTTCACCGCTAAAACATGCATTGTTTTATGAGTGAAATGGATGACATAATTGCAGCAATACTTTGGCATCACTCTTCTTGCTTGCGACATCAAAGGCCACTTGATAATACGCTTTTTGAAAACTTATCCAAGCCGGTCAAACTTAGGTTACAAACCTCGGACGGATAGCGCATTCAAAATAGAGATTTCAGTTTCGAGCTTACTTTTGTAACTCGCATAAAAGGTGAAGTGCTACATTTCACACCTACACCCTCCCGCTTCCGCTCCCCCCCCCCCCCCCCCCCCCCCCCCCCCCCCCCCCTTTCCTGTATATATGTACACATAACATTTATATGAGCTCTTTTGACCTCTAATGATTTGATAAAAAGAAAGAAGGGTGAAAAGACCTTTCAGTATGAACTAAAGTTACTTAAACTTGTGTGCTATACTCTTAGATAGCTGTCACCCGCACTAATGCACTTGTCGTAATGAGCGCCGGTACATATCTCTTCGGTGAGCGCCTAATGATCACACATGCTCCGACCGCTCAGCCAACGTCCTCGGCTGATGACTGTCCCTCTAACTATGAAAATAGCTTAGTGGTCCGCGACAGAAGGCGGGTGGTCAAACAACACGCTTATAAATTCATGAAACAGTTTTTGTGTCATGGCTATGATGAGAAGACGAAGTGAAAGTGAAGCATCGCTAAGAGAAATGCCTCAGCGAGCATAACAACCGCGCGAGCAAGTCACATCGATTAATTAGTAACTTTTCTGAACGTTAAAATTTCCTGCAGCCACTCTGGCTCTGATTGTCAGCGCACCGCACACCGTTAAAAAAAACCGCTTTCCACATCCCCAATAGTCCCATCTAAACTCGGTAACCTTTGGAAGAAAAAGAATAGTCTTTATTCACATGAATGAAGAAAACTGCACGCGTCAGTAAGATATGTAACAAAACGGTACCGACATAAATGCGGTTATACAACCACTTGTGTAGATGGATTGCACATATGCACAGGAAAGAAACGCATGTAATAAGCAGGGAATAGCAAGTAAATGAGTTGCACATGTGTACATACAAAAGGAAAATCATTCAGCATAATAAAGTAAACGAAGCATACGAGTATGAGATGTGACTCAATAAATTAAATGAGCAATCATCGAAGTTTTACAACAAGCCCTCCACATCACCTCGTTCCCTCTCCTAGAAAAGTATGATGACAATACAGTGACTCATATTTGCCATAGCTTTAAATCGACTCATTAACTCCAAGCTTTAATTATATACGCACACGCATCATTCGCTTTTGGCTACGTGTGAAGCAAGCCAAGAAAAAAAAGCGAAATATACAAACCGCGGCCGTTTCACATTACTGCGCGCAATTTACTACACGGATCTAGGTTGCATGAAATAAAATATTCTCTGAGAACAACAAACATTCTCATATTCTACTGACAAAAAAAGCGAAATAAAAAATAGACTACTTGCCATTATGACAATAAATTCTACTCTAATACGTCTTTTCCTAGCATAAAATTTAATGGGTGAACGCGGTTAGCTTTCCCTGGTTTTGGTAACGTAGGTGAACCCTGTCCTCCAATATGAACTCATGACGACCCCTCGGTGGATGTCACCGAATCAACGAGCAACGCATTAGCTGTTCATAAAAAATGCATCTCATCATCGCTCTTCTCATTTGACTTTTACAGTTTATTGGAGTTTATTTAAACAGCTAGTCATTGCCCACACAATTGTGACATTCCCAACAGAAATCACCGTCTCAATGATCCATCACGGCTGCACTCGTTAATGAAAACCGATCCGCACTTAACGTTTTACTTCCCCACCATCTTGTGATCGCTTTGCGATGGCCGTCAAATAATGGGAGCTCCGAAAAGGGAAAAACCTCAAATTATCATTCTCAAGCACTACTTATGCACAGGTATGGTATGGCAGCAACAATGAACCACAACTGAAAATCCCCTATAAGAAAAAGAAAAAAAAACAAGAAAGTACAGGGATCGGATGCGAGGAATGGGAGGAGAGGATGTGATGAAATTCCGAAAATGCCCGAATATTAAACAAACGAACGTGATGAGAGCCGTAATTCTGTGACACCGACAACACTAGGTGCGCTGCGCGTGAGCGTGGCTAATAGTGAATGTTCATCTATAAGATCGACCGTGGTTGCTCACAAGTATAGCTCAAACAAAAAACGAGGTTGACAAAGTGCACGATAGGTTTACTTCTGCCAACATCTAGTTAACGACTTCAGTAGGATTCATTCGAAGTTAGATTAGGTCGGGTCCAAATGGGCTGCTATTTTAACTGTGCATGGTGCATGCCCAAAGCGATTCTAGGTACTTTCATACAAACCACAGCATCTTGGTACTTCGTATGCCACTGCGGCGCTGCTCTCTCGCACACTTAGTAAGAAGCACGACGGAAGAGCTTCAAACATAATCATGATGCGGCCTCTCAACAAGACAACAGATGCTCACCTAAGCAGTGTTGCGTGAAGGCTCAGCTGGCGCGCTAAACCCGGATCACAAAAGTAACATCACTCTGCACTGAGGCCAGAGTGTCACACGCACTCTTTCTGATGCACAGCTGCTGCTCGCACACCGCTCACATACGCACAGCCACGCTTCCACTCGTATTTCTGTCTCGCATTGGGTCATTCCGAATATTGAGACATCTACCGCTGTAAACCGACAAACTTCCCACACAATCGCCCATCGTTCCGACTTTTGAATGATTCTGAATTCACCCTCCCATTTACAGTCAATTTGAAGCCACTTAGGTATTTAGTCAGTTATAAATCCTAGCAAGGTACTGCTGTTTATGAAATGGCAAAACTTGTAGGAGTGATGAACCAAGCAAAAAGTAAGATCGCTGACAATGTCAACAACGCGGACCGATCTCAAATCAGCTCCACCGTTCCCAGCACGCAGTACAGAACAGCACGACGATCATATGGAGTCTACACGCTCGTGACGAATAACAAATGAGGGTTAGAAAACAAAAGGGAATTCGAAACTATGCCGAAAGCGGCCTTCAAAATTATTTCAGCCCGATATCACTCATTTTCGGTCACAACTAATAGACGATTCTTGGTTAAGCTGAAAAGACCGCGAAAAAATTAGCATAATGTCTAAACCAGCATAGCTGTGCGAGGTAGCATGCAGAGCCACAGATGGCCAGACGGAGGATGAATACTGGTTGAGGCGGCACAATGGCAATTATAGCTCACGCTGTGAGCGCAATGTCACCAATCGCACAAGACACCGCCTTTCAGTCATTTCCCTAGTCCAATCCGCCCCCCTACAATAATACCTTAGTGGTAGTCGTGTTTCAAGACTTTTCCATTCCTGTTCTGAGAACACTTCTTTTTCCATTCCTGTCCGAAAAAACCACCAATCAGCAAACTCAAAAACAAGGGAAACGTATAAAAACAGCAAAACATGCCTATAAAAGGACAAATCACTTGTTGTTCAAGGAACAAGAATATCATATTATTCCCTTTCGCCTTACGAAGGAAAAAGACCTGTACACAATCGATGTACATGCAATTCAGTACAGGATTTATATACTACAGGAATGAAGACGAATATGTATTAATTTATCCCCCACAACACAACATTCAACGACGTCAACATATTTAAAAGCTGCAATGTAATTGTTGCCTATCCAAATATATGACATAAAATTTGCGACGCTTAGAAAACTGACGAAGTACTTAGAAATCTGAGGTTTAGAGAAGTATTCAAAGTAGTAGAAGCTGCTTAGAAAACTGGCAACACTGATATTAAACGGTCGAAATTGTAAAATACAATTCACCACTGCCAATCTCCGCAAGTTTGCATTGTGCTTTTAGTGTATAATGACGACGCTATTGTGTTTTAATAAGTTCGGTGCGGTCTTTTTCTGAATGATAATTTTTTTTTAAAAAGTTGAAAGAGACATGCCACATGCAAATTCAGATCGTGCTCGTTTTGGTTTCGGTGAAAATTTGCATTTAGCAGTGATGCCATGGAGCAAGACTCAAAAAAAAACACTTAAAAATTCGCATATCTCATCTCTACCCCAACTTTTCTCACCCCAACTCTCTGTTTCTTCCTTTAAGACGCACTGCAAAAAAAAAAACCCATCCGGCATCGTCGTTGCGCATTTAAAATAACAACGCTGCAAGCGAACAGGTATGTTTTCGATGCACAGTTACTCAAGCAGAGAGCCATGAAAAGTGTACGATAACTGCCGTAGAGTGAGTGAGGTGAATGAGAATACTGGAACTTTGGTTGGCGAGCACAACATATGAGCATGTTGCTGGTTAAGAAAGCACCACAAGACATGCTGCTGAGGCAGTAACGTCGAACAAGGCCTCACCTCTACAACAGCACAGAATAAAGCTCTCGCACTGAACGCATCTTTGATAAACAAGCCTGCTTCGAGAGGTGACACCGCCTCAGAACACCACTCGCTGGTGCAAAGCAACGTCATCGCAAGTGCTTTGAAGCAGTAGTGCAGCTGTGGAGTAAAAAGTATTTTTTAAACTCAAGCTCCTAAAAGCTTTTACTCTAAAACAGCCCGCAAAAAAACAACTGCTCGAAAGCGTAGTTCCGAGAGACCATATTATCCGTGGCATATCTCACTGTGACACAGTTACGACTCACTGTCGAGTAGCAATTCCTTTCACGAAGTGAATTGAAGCAGAAAGCTTCAATAAAATGGTGAGAGTATTGGTCCGGAATGGTACCGTAATCCAACCGTATCGGACGAATATGCTAATAAAAACAAGGTACGGCTCGGATGTTGTAATGGAACTACTTGAAACTTACACTCAGCAATTACGGTAACTTTTTTGGCACAGTAAAGATAAGTACGGAATTGAGGAATTTAATGGAGCAACTTCATTAACTCCTTGGGCAATCTCCGATAACTCCTTTAAAGAGTAGTTTGGGAAATGAACTGAACGCATCACTGAGTAATGAATAGCTCGATGTGCATGCAAAAATCACCATAGAAGCTATGCTGCGCTTTGCATTGACGGTTCTATTCGCAAGGTAATAGTTGGTTTGTTGTTGGAGCTACCTGACGATGAAATCTAACATGGACGGGCTTTAAAACAGGCAGACGTGTAGCTGGCAGCAACCAGTAGTAAGCGGACGACGGCGGTGTGACAGATAGGGAATGTGGATTCCCTAGTGGACCGCCTTCGCATACAAGCGTCAATACAAAAAGTGCATGCACTGCACAGTCCCTGTTTTGCTTACGAGCCTTACAGCAAGCAACACGAAAATGACTGAGACGTCTCTGTGGAAGGAATGAAATCCTCTTGTGGTAACTGTTAAAAATAAGTGGCAAAACACTTTGACGTAATCCCATCACGACAACGTTCACTATGCGCCAACGCAGTGGCACGTCGAATAAGCGTGAGCCAGGGTCGATATTTGTTGTGCCAGGTTTGCGGCAGACCCAAGTGCTCTTTTTCAGTCACCGATTTGTGCCTTCATTAGAATCTGTCTGCAGTCGACGACAACAGTGAGCGACTGAGTGATGAGCGGCGCTAGGGACGAGCAAAAATCTTATGGCTGCCTCAATTGCCTGTTGACATCGGGCTGTCGTTTCGAATACGACACACAACATCGTACTCGTACACCGACAGCGATCGTTCCCACACCAAACACTTTGCATCATAGAACATTTGTGTCATAATGTCACTAAAACATATCGCAGCACGAATTTCAGTGGTGAATGCGTCGAATGGCACAAAACGTGAGCGGTCGGTCAGTATGTGAGAATTGTCCTCTCATCGAGCATATCGCCTATAAATCTCTGCAACAATATTCGGACGTCAGTGCAGCCACTCCCCCATTTATGCTATATGCTAATTAGTAACACGCGTATAAGTTAATTTCCGAAGAGAACCTCAGCGAACCATTTCGCGACACCGCAGTAAGATGCATGAAACAACTAGTGCTTGTAACCAGTGCATCAATCCTTATCACTATTTTGCCCTTTCCAATGATCACACTCTTCGCGCCCACATGCCATCAAATGCGCGCCAAAAATATGACCGACCGTTTTGATCTATTTTATTCCATACTCATATAATCGATCAAGCAACAGAACATAAAATTAGGAGAATTCTTATTTGAACAAGCAATTAGCACGACGGCATCGATAAATGGTTTTTTGAATATAAATAAAGAGTACAACGTTACCTCCTTCCCCATCCTTGCTTCTATACTGATTGGTTGGTGCTACCATTTCGGGATCAATAAACGCACAACTGTGCATCACAATAACAGTTGTCTTTCTTTATGATGGGTCCGTAATGCGCCAATATGGGCCGTTGGCCAAAAAGCATAAGACACAGAGCCACAAAAATGTTGCTACTCCCTGCGTATTTGCAAACACACTCAGGAAAACAAGCATCACAAGCCATCTAAAACAGTCTCGAATCCATCCCTTCTTTCCGGATAGTAGTTTGATCAAGATCACTCGTTTGAATTCAGTCCGTCGCCAAAATTTAGTTCCCGTTTAGACATGCCCTTCATGCATTCTCAAACGCTTTGCTAAGCATCTTTCATATTCAGAATCTCCTTCCAGTTAAACCCCACTGAACTGAAATGCTACAGCCCCAATATACGAACCAGAGGGTATATTCAAACGGTGGATCTAGAAAACCAGTTTAACGTGTGCATCAATTATTGTGAGCAAATTTTCACGTTCGACCTCTTCTAAGTCGTTTGCAGTTTTACGATATCGCTCGTTAGCATACCCAAACGAGTGACCATAACCTTCTTCCTTTACGCGAACTGGGCGTCTTTGTTTCACGTTGACCGCAATTTTGTAGCCGAGATATCTTCTTCCCCCTCCCTCCCCCGCTCCCCATTCCCTTTCCTTTTCGCACCACGCCATTACTGACAATGTGCCGTGACAATGATGACGCTTACACGACGTGCGCCTTGCTGTTTTGTTATTAATAATCAGCTTCAAAGTGCGGTAAAGAATGATGGGACAAAATAAATGACACATGCACATTTCCACTGAACCAGTCGTCTGTTGTAAAAATTCTCTACAATACTTTTGCTGGCCGCGTCTCTCGCTAAGTCAACTTCGTGAGGACGGATGCAAATTTTTTGACGATTAAAGTGTTCCCAACGAAACCGTCAGGTCGTTTGCGGACCTGCGGAT
>JPKZ01002490.1:342958-388936 GCA_000803305.1 Toxocara canis | reverse complement strand
TCAACTTTCGTATTACATCGAGGTCGCTGGGTTGCATTAGCAGATAAACACGCACAAATATATACATGCACACAGACATGATATCACAGGAACGCACTTTACTGGCACAAATCTGTCAATGTGCTGTTGCACTTGGCATAGACGAATGTAAGCGCTTGTGCAATATCATGACAATAATATGTGGAGGAAAAAGAGGGCATTGCTGCTCGGTCGGAATGTTTAGTAAAACAATTTTGCGCAGGATCACGATGCGCTTGTTGGCCGCACATACGCCTCTGCGCTTACCGACAATTCGCACGGTGAGCACGAGCAAAGGCACGGCTCACGTTCGCCATCAACAGAGCCCTTGTACCTCCCATACAATCACATATGCACTATTCTCTGATCACACTTCCCAAAACGGTTTACAGATGCCACCGAATGCCGCGATGGAAGCGAACAATACGACTCACTACTAATGAATGCCTAGAATCAACAGCACACTTACTTTATCATGCAATACTGTAAGTTATAACACTGTGCCATGCAATCCTACTGGTACCAGCATTGTACCGTCCACTATTATACAGTAGCGGTACTTTGGCACCTATTATTGTGAACAGCGATACCTCAACACCTAAACTCAAGGTAACAACAGTTCACTACGTAGTATCGAGTTAGTCGCTGAAAGCCATGAAAATTTAAATCAATTCGTGCATTTAGTTCGCTGACCCGGCCGGGCTAATCTCGCAAAAATAAGCTTTAGTGGGAAAAGAAATCAATTGAAAACAACTGGAAAAAAGATACTCTTCTTCATATATTATAAGCAATAAAACCATTTTTACGATTAGCTGGAAGCGCTAGTGGCGGCCTTCAGTTTGCAAAACAATGCATTTCACTGGCATGTGGCAGTACGTCATGGAAATTTATGATGAACTCACCGAAGTGGAGGAAGCTCGATTATGCAAACGACCATGCCTACTTTATGTATTTTTCGATTTCCCCATTTCTACTGAAATGACGCAACGCCCAACAAGCCAACTGCATTCCTTCCATTAACATCCGCAGTTGCAAATGTTTCTCGTCGTACCGTCGTAGAAGTAGTCCTCAAGAAATAAAAGATTCCAGTCGAATGCTTTCTTAATTGAAGCAATTCGCCGAAAGCCTAGAGAATGGGCGATCACTGAAATCAATTTTTCGCAATCATTCACCTACCCACCCAATTAAAACCGTCTTAGACTTCTCTTATTTTAGTCTTCTCTCGATCGAAACTCATTAGGTAAAAACGTGGAAATGTGAGCAGAACGAGATTGGTAAACGCGTCAGCGATGCAAAATTCCGTAGCCCCGTTGTACCTGGAATTTGATTTTCAAATAACGATATCACTTGCCCTTACAAATTATTGGTGATCCTTCGCAAAATTGATCATAACATTATTCTGAGCTTCAAGCAAGTTACGCGGGACCCATCTTCGTATATTCTCCCCTCACCTGTCCCTAGAATAATTGATTTCCCGGAATGTGGACGCTCATATGCAATACTGATTAAACGATATGCTACACAGAGCAGTTATTTTAGTTACAGACGACGGAAGCGAAATAATCAGTTTAATGGCGTTCTTCTGCAGTTGTAACAGCATAGTAAAAATCAGATGAAAACGACAAACACCTTCGATTACACACGTGCGCACTCTTACATATCCAGGATATGCTCGGCGTGAAGTAGCTTTGGTATTTACGTGCAATAGAGACCGCTCATTTTAGAAAACAAATTCATGCGAGCTATACAACAATGGACACCTAAAGCGGAAGAGATGGAGGAAGGGATGGCAGGATGGGGTATTAATGAGCTTCACTTCTATCCCTCAAAGGTCCTCACGTCGAGAGGAAACTTTATTGATTTTAACAGATATTAGGCAGTGGTAAAACAATAATGTAAACGCCACTTTGCACCTAATTTCTATTAACAACTGCAAAACTTAACGTGGGGAAATCGAGAATTTGGAAGGAACCTCGCAGCCCTTTCTCCTCAAATCAGCATCTTCCCTATTTTCCGAAGCCTATCAGTAACTAAAGCTTAAGACGAAAACAGTTCCGAGGAGAAATACTCCAATCGAACATTCTAGTCCATATTTACACAACACAAAACGTTGTAAGGATTTTTGAAAAATAATTAGAATGAATTCGGTGCCATGAATAAGGACGGTATAGGGATGATAAAATAAGGATTCACATGATAAAATTACCATACTGAACAACAGATAACAAAAATACGCGATCTATGAGCACACCTACATAAATAGCAAAAGTTGCAAATGAAAAAAAAAAGAAATACAAATAATCCGCCCACCAAAAGTGCGCCAGTGTGCCGTTGAATTGCTCTGCCCGCACAGGGTGCCCAAAGATAGGACGAATGAAAGAGCGTATGGATGGTGGTGCGTAAGGGAAACACGAGACGCGTGGAGTGAGTTCAAATGTGACCTTCGAGTATGAGGGGGGCAATGTGCATATGGGAGTTGACCACTCGCAGCTAGTCGGGTCGGTAAGGGCACACCACAAAACGAAACACACGCACAGCCCGCTTCATTTTGGTGCTTTGGTGAAACAACTGTGCTCGGAGCCTCAAACGATCGACCCGCTCGTTTCGCTACAATTGCACTCGGGTGCTTGCATTAGTCAGCATGTGCGATTGTAACGCACAACATACAACGGGATGCCGAATGCACTCAAACGGAGAGCTATCTCGATACCTCAAAAAAATAAAGCTTATCTTGTTCTGTAACTTTTTTTTTTCTTCATTAGCAGTCTCATCCCAGTGAATTAAATATACGTCGTTCGTCCCATCATTGTGAGATATCGAACGCTCCCCTCAGTCAGAGTCTAACCCTCGAAAGGATCACAACGAAAGATATAATAACTCACAAGGGTTTCCTTGAAGAAGATTCAATGGGTTAGCGGCTAGAGATATTAGAACATTATTTTTGATAAAAATATCGGTGTTCCAGACCCCTAATGCACTGTTTTCTGATAGACAACAGCAATTCCCAGACCTTCACCAAGAAACCCTTGAACGACTCCCGACTCCGATATCGTTGAAGAATGAGGTTTCAGCATTACGCCAGTTTCACGCAACACTCGCTAAGATCTGCAGCCGGATGCGATCGTGCCGAAGCGTAAGTCCGACATCCTTGGCAAGCTGTCAAAAACCAGCCCCAAACTCCTCAATCGACAACAGCTCTACAGTTTATGTTGTTCCTGTGCACGCCTAAATTTCCAAAGCTAACCGATTTTCAAAGCTATGATGGACAAAGAAGCCAGCAGAATTTTTGCTTCGTTTGGCAATTTTCGTTTCGTCGCACTATTTGTCCTCCTCCTTTCAGTAGGTGATTCCAAACATTATTATCATGGTAGTAGCTGCCGATAACTGACCCTCACCTGTAAAGATCGCTGCTGCAAATGTTTGGCGTTCGTTACTCATCACATCCCATTAGCACCAACGATACTTGAACGGTCCGTGCGTGGGAAAACGAAGAAAGGGAACTGAACCGAACAGCCTCATACAAAGTGTCGCCTCGCAAAACTGGATTCGCAGCCAAACGGTGAATACGGAAAAGCGTTTCATAAAAATCCTCTTAAAAGCGTTGCTGCCTCGTAACAGTGGCAGTCACACTTGGCGGTTCAACAGCCATAGCACCTGCGGCATTCTTACAGCATTGACACAAAGAATCTTTCACTTTGTGCAGTCGAAGCTAACGAGCTAAATTGGGATGGACAAAAAACGAATTTTGCGCAATACGACATTAATCGCAGTGTGATGTTTCAAAAGGAAGCAGCAGTCACGCATACGAAGTTCTTAAAACCAGCCGTTGCTTATGCGATAATCCGAGATCTTGTTAGCTTAACATTTCCAACCGCAACGCCACCCCAACCCTCCCCTCTTTCCCCACCCCACCCCCTCCTCCTTTCCCTAATCTCCTCCAGTTTCAAACAGGAAATTATTGTTAAAATGCGCATCTTCGATAAAGTCTTCTTACTTATTTCTCAATTCTCCGAGACTTTCCTGCCGGGCCCTTTCGCCATTCAGTCCAATAGTCCCCCCCCCCCCCCCCCCCCCAACCCAATTTTCGGCAACTTTTTGCGACAGCATTCAAAATCTCGGTGGTCAGCGTTCCCTAACCCCCTCCCCCATCCTCTTCTTTTAGAGGTCCCATGCACCCTACTGAATACGGTGCATTTTTTTTGACAAATAAAGTATTGTCAAGCACAGCTCTGTGATTAGTACTCGCTTTCTGTGGCTGATTCTTTTAATATCGCCAATCATCTGCCGAACAGAACTGAAACAAAAACAATCCCGTTTAGCAGAATTTAAACAAAAACAATTCTGCTTCAGTACGCTTCATTCAGCTTGAATTCGCTACGACTTCCTTCTCAGCTACTCCAGATCGCTAACAGTGCGGTGAGCCTGCACACAATTTTCATCAATCAAACGCACTGGACACATAATGCACATCCATTTTACTACATAAAGCACTATACAATGGAACGGAGAAGTGATCACAGTTTTGACTTATGTTGCGCGGGTATCGGAAACTTCCTCGAGATTTCCAGCTCGGTATCCCCCTCCCCTCTCTCTCTACTCCGCATCTCCTTGAACTTTGGCACAGTCGGGAAGTTCCTCCGACATCTTCGTCATCAATACTTGTCCTCTGCCTTTTTATAAACCTGTTTTGCGACTGTCGGAGTAATCGCTGTTGACTCTCCCCCCTCCCACCCTTGCAATTTTTGGAAATGTACGCCATCGGAGTTCCCCATAGCACTTGGACGTTACCGAGAACAACCATTATTGAGATTCTGGCTTTTTAACAACAAGGATGAGCAGACCTCAACTTCGACCGCATATCTGGTGATTCCTGCCACCAAAAATGCAAAACGGTTATTACCACTTCTCGGTCAGTCAGTGAGTACGACTTTGCAGCCATTTTTTTCCTTTAGCAGTTCTGCAACTAAAGCCCCCCAGCCACTTCGTGTGAAAAAAGAGTGAATCAAAAATACTAGCGGTGGGTGGCAGAGACCGCAAGTGGGTAGAACAGTTTCGGTGGGCCACTATGTGCGGCAGTTCAGACCGTTCTAAGTTGGCTTCTCTCGTACCTCCGTCATCAAACTCATTGGCCACGTCGTTGTGGGAGTCAGAACATGTTACTGTTGCAGACCTAACGTCGCTATAGGTCGAATATTGCCATACTGTCACCCCAGTTGCCTTCTTTCTTTGACTGCCAGTATTCGTTTGTGTACTCGTAAACGTCATTGCGATCAGTCATCGTATCCTCATCCCTTACTCGAAACCACCTTGGCGAGTACTTCTCTGCAAAAAATTCACCTATCTGATCAGATCAGAAAAACTTTACCAGAACCTCTATGTGTTGGTAAAACTAAAGGGAAGGAAATGGCTAATTGGAGAGATTGACTCACGAGGAAGTTTCTCAGTTCCCTGTCAAGTTATCAAGATTCTTTCTCATCATTTCCCGTTGTAAAAATGCTTGAAACCATCTCATTTACAACAATAATATTAAAATTTTCCAACAAAAGTTCTCAGTTTTTCTAATACAATTTCTGCACTTCATTTAACTAAATCAAAAGCCTTCCAACTTTTGAAAACTGAGGGAGACGCTGATATTTACCCATTTCACAACTACGCACTTTCGCTGATTTAATTATAAAACCTCGAAGTAAGCACGGGCCTTATGACATTCGCTTAACTGAAAAAGAACAAAATTTTAGAAAGGAAAAAAGTTATGGGGGAGTTTCGCCGTTTTATGGCATCTTGTTCCACTAAGTCTAACGATAAAATCACATGACCCTCTAAATTGATGCTACCGTATTTTAACGTATTATTTTAAATTATAACACCATAATAAATTGGTACCGTAAAACCTTTCATGCCGATATCCTAACATCGTCCGGCGTTATGAATCTCATGGACATCACTGAGTCAACCACAGCCCAAGGGGCACTCGTCATTAAACATATGTGCGAGGGCGGGGTGTGAAGTGAGAAGGGGGCGGGGGAGGCAGAAGGAAGGGGAGGGAGAAAGGCGAAGATACCACCATTCATTCCTCCCCTTAATGCGCAAACTAAAACAAACGCTGATAAGCAACGGAAAACACAATGAACGCTCAAACCCACTAATTTTTCCTTTAACTAATTCTAAATAACGTTCTTCCGTTTTTACTTTTGAGATGGTTAAACCTCAAGCGAAACCTCTAGAACTAGGGCATCAATGAAGCTGGCAGAACTCTGCCTGAGATTCGCGTCACGATCGCGCTAATTTTACCTCCAGGATGAGACTTCTCAAAAGCGCCCTTACGACGTCTCTGCAGTTCTTCGAGCCGCTGTTTCACAGCATTCGCTTCATCCCAATGCCCTTCCTCCATCAGCCTCTGATCAGGACGACGCCTCGAGTCTGAAGGCGCAACTCCCTCTTCCGGTTCGTTCAACTCGATCGCGAACTGTGTGAAGTTGTGCATTTTATCCGCATCCGCACTAAACAGTTGACATGTTGAAAAAAAGTTTCACACATGCGATTTGAATTAATTCCTCCCAAATGGGCGATGCGCCATTTTATTTAGTTCATCCGGCCATGGTGTACACGACGCACGTGACTCAAACAGTTCCGTCTTTTCTTAAAAACGACTGGAAAGATTTTATATGCAACAGTTCCTGTTCAGCGTCGAATACGCGCTGAAACGACGTAACAGCAAATCGACATCGGCTATAATTCTGAAATCAGAATTATAGCAGCAAGAACGAAGCGAGTGAGTTGAAAGCAGCTTAACGAGAGAGTCGTTTTTCGTTATTTAAAGAAGAGATGAAACAAATGGGATACTGGTTGTATTTCAAAGAAAGTTACCATTTCCTGCAAAACAAACTCATTTATTATTATTTTGATGAGTGAAACGGAAAATTGGTTTTAATTTGCCGCCATAATTCATACTTTATTCAGCTCAGTTCATAAAAAAAGGCCGCCGATGAGGCCCGAAAGATAGCGGAAGGAAGGGAGGTGAGGAGTGGGGGGGAGGGGAGGGAGAGAGATGGAGAGGAAAAAAAGGGTTAGGGGACTGTGGAGAAGGGAAGCAGAGGACGCAATTGATACAGATGCGCCTATTTCGTACTTTTATGGTTTTGCATACTAAAACAACTAGCTGCTTTTGCCGCTCCAAAGCTATGGGGGCATTTTTAGCATTTGTACCCCCCCTTTCCAACACCCCCGGGGTTTCGACTCTCCATCTTTCAACACGATGAATCCTATGCATCTGCAGATCGCTGCTGAACTGTCAGAAATTATCGGCGACAAAACAGTGGCAAAAATCCGCGAAAGAAAGCAAGTGTATAAAAACAAGCAAACATATTAAACCAAATGTAAAAAATATATTACGGCAGTTCATTGGCGCACCAAATTCGTCTACCGCCATCGGTGTCGCAGTATTCAGTGTCCAGCTTATCGCTAGTGACGCGATATATTTCGACATATTTGTCCCAAACGGCCTCAATCAGAAACTTCGAATTGCCCAACGAATCATATACCACACCAGTGACCTAAATAAACTGCTCACATCGTGAGCAGCGACAGTACTGGCAAATTCGAACTTACCATCGATGCAGCTACCTCACCATCCCTCCCCCCCCCAAGCCCCCACCATCGATGCAACTAGCTCACCATCTCCCCCTCCCTACCTCCGCTAATCGCTTTCAATTGGTTCTTTCATATTCTTTTTCGTCTTAAAAATCAATTTAATGTGAAATAAATACCTGCAATTCGCATCCATCCTCTTTTCTTAAACTTGTTTTTTGGTAACCTGTCTGTTTCTTACCAATTTAGCTGAGTGCAACGTGTATCATTTAGAGGCGTTCCGAGAAGACACCTTTCTTTCCAATTCCATTTCCACATTGTGTACAACGTTATTCTTCCCTATTTTTTTGTGCTTTCTTAAACACAACTAGCATTCGCACCTGCGAAGACGGTCACTCTTGCCTATTTCACTCCCGTGAGCTTCCGTTTGTTATGATCAACAACAAATGTTGGGAGGATCTAAAAAACGCCACTGAGAGGGCACATGACATATACATCTTCAGCATCCGCAACTCTCCCTCTTTCACGGCAGTGAAGGAAAGCAAGCGGATTTTTACTGCTTCGTTAAGTTACCCTAACTTGGTCTTTCTAAACCCTCTACACCAAAACCACCGCTTGAAAAAATCCATGGCAGACATTTCAAAGGTGCTGATGTCAGCGAACCTCCTGAAACGGACGCCGATGTTTCAGAAGCACCGCAAAAGTTTCGGTTAAACTGAGTGCCACCGATATTAGAGAAAGGAGAGAGAGAGAGAATCGAAATGTTTTTCTTCCCTTCTACCGCTCTATACTTCACTCCTCCCACCCCATGTCGCTTCCATGTATTTATCCGTATGCAACTGCAAGTGAACGAACAGCAGAGGGATTAAAGCTCACACTGGCTATTTGGTGCTCCTGCTCCTCTCCCGACTATCCAGCAATACTTTCACTACGATCGAAATATGCCTATACTCAATAACAGTTATGGCAAAAATGCAATAGGTTAATTAATCAGTATTTAAGGAGCGTATCAAAGCAAGCAAAGTTCATCGACCGCATTCAGCTTAATACGTACTCAAAATTCCACCCAAATGACTTAATTCGTTCGACTTGAGAGCCCTTCCTCACTCATTCTACTAAACACCATCCACCAAAAGAAAGTCACCAATATTCGAAGAATTCAAAGAATAAAACATCATAAATCGTCGAACTCATACACAGCATGTCAGTTCACCACAAGCGGGGCCTACCTTGTGAGGGAGATTGAAGAGGGCTGGATGCTGATCAATTCGAGAGGAGAGAGCGGTTAATCATTTCGTTCTGCGTCGTACACTCGTCTAGATAAAGGACAACGTGAAATAATCAACCAACCTTCCTCGGCACTTCTCTCGAGAAATATCCAGCTTGATGGAATTTGAGGACGCATGTGTCACCAGACTTCACGTTACGAACGGTGACGTCACCATGGTTCTCCGTATGTAGCTTCCCCGTTAACGGATTGGTCACCGTAGTGGAGGTTGTTGCCTAAATCAAGGAGAATACCACTAGAAGGCTTTGCTCCTTACAACTCCTTTCACATACAAATTGCATTCACGATGCATATCTCTTTGTTGCACTAGAGCTTATCCTTCAGGTAGAGGATTCATTTCCGCAAAAAAATACGATGCATATTGAGGATGAATGACGCTGTCCGGAAAAAAACTCGATAAGGCTGCGCCTCAGACCTACATCAAAATCTGTTCGTGGGACTACTCTCCGGACTCACTGGGCCATTCAGCTGTCCTAAGTATGGGCATCAGAATTTAACCAGAACTTGTACGAGGGGACCTTCGAAACCTTGAACACTTATATTATCGCTGCTTTCTGCCCTATCCACTTCTCGTACCAATACCGCTCATAAGCCTGACGCAAGTGGCCCTAGAATCAAAACTTGTCTAGAGGGATTCCAGATGTCCGAATGGCGGAAAGTAATTAAGTTGGTGTCCGCCCTGTAGTACATGGATGCACAAGGATGCAAAGTGGCCCTAGAATTGCGTATAGCGCTAAATAATACTGATATTCGTGTTTAATGTGTTGCGTACGTGCTTGGACACTCTTTTTGGAATTCAAGACTTTGAGTATTGAAAACCTTTTCAATAAGGTTCCCATGAAATAAAAGCACGCATACAATCGTTCACGAGAAAACAACACTCGCTTACAGACAAATGGTGCCATGCCAGCAAAAAATTTACATGCCGTCAAAGCTGCGACACTTTAAAAACACCTGCTTTGTTTCCCAAAGCGTTTTTCGACGCTTCCCATTTTCCAGTTTTGCTAGAGTAACTCATCAGCTCACTTCAGGTCTTAAGCATCACTCAACGAATAATTAGCAGATCGCCGATTACGAACATTTTCTTTCCCTCGCTTCTTTATCGAAGGTCCCCGTACACACCGAGAAGAACCACCTCACCGTACAATATAAACAGCTCGCATACAATCCCCGCGTCAACACGTCAAACAACCCACTTCTGCACGCTTCCAATTCCCAAAAAATTTATCGGGCTATGAAATTTGCACATAAATGGTTCATTCGCATTCACATATCCAGAAGTTTTGAATTTCCCGCTCGACAGCCTGTGTTCGGCTTCCTCCGACTATTCAAATAGTTGGGGTTCCCGGGCGCAGTGCAACAAACCGTCTGGCCTCGATAAGCACCCATCTAACCGTACCGGCACAGCAACTGTTTTGCAAGCGATTACCATGGACTGTGCGCTGTGCTCAGGCAAGAGTTCTGCCCTTTCACGCATCTCCCGCGAGGTCTGACCGGACACCTCCTTTGCTCTGGAAATCGCCTCTTCATTTTCCAGATGTTTTCTTCCCCAAGACAGTATGCGATATGTGCGTATGACGTCAGCAGCTCGCGAAAAACATGGAAATGAAGATTCACTGCGAAACAATAGCGACATGCACTGCTCGTTTGTATGTCTGCGATCCGTATCATCCGTTTTACTCTTTCTCAATGAGCCCTCCGCACTGCGTTCAATCCACTGTCCACAAAACGTTTTATGGCAACTTTCAAGTACGCACTGACCACACACAACGTAACGTCAACATCGATTCATATCTCACATTTCAGTGTACTGCTCCCTCGAACTCCAGATTTACCAATACTTCGCTCACGTGCTACTACGCGAAATCGAATAATGTCTGGAATTACTGGAAGTCACACCAACACCCATCCGAATTTTAGTAGCTGCTACTTAGCAGAGGTGTCAGTGCGAAAGAACTCAGACAGGAAAGCGTCCATAAGAAGGATGGAAAGCAAGGACAGACATGCCATATATTTGCTTTTTGTAACCCTGTGTAACATGGAAAAATTTGAGTGCGGGTTCATTTGAAAAATTTGTTTTCTTAGCATTTTCGAGGTCTGTTGGGACGAAAGGGGAAATTTGCATAATCCCACTCAGTCCCAACCAAACTAATACGAAGACTTGTAGGATACGGCTGCATTTTAATTTCTAGTAAATGAAATGTAATCATGCTATAAAGGACCCCAGCGCTCATACAAATCTATAAAGAATCGTTCTTATGAGCCTCGTATTCAGTTTTATAAAGCGCATCAGAACAACGTCGTGCCGCGGATGTACATGTGTATTACTTATCTGTGTGTTACTGTCTGCACGATCATTCCAACTTGGGAATCACTAAAACTTTAATGGTAACTACATAACGAGTCATCTTTTGTACTCGATTCCAAACCGAATCATCCACTAACCGACCCAAACCGAATCATCCACTAACCGGCACATTAGAAGCCCTTCAGCGAATCTTTAGTTGAGCAGTGTGCAGACGTCTAGATCAATTGATGAATTTTGTTCATTTGTAGACAATTTACAAACTCGGTTAGCCGGATCAGTAAGTCGTAAAACGCGTATCCTACCAGCCTCTTGGCATACACCATTTGTTCTCTGGCTTGACCGGTTGAAAATTCAAGCAATATTTTTGACAGCTTCTGATGTCTATGACTTTGTCTGTCTGTGTCTCTCTCTCTTTCCACCTCTCAGGTCGACACGTCGATGTTAAACTGGGATTACGTAGTAAGATATAATTTACACCTCTCCTATTTCCAGCTGCAACAGTCCCCCCCGGGCTAAAACTGTTGAATAAACATAGACGGAGAGTTACGGGGACACAAGCACATACTCGACGACATGCCATTATGAAGTAATATTTAAATGCGAATTCGTTAAAGCGCATTCAACGATGAGGTGAATCTACTTCGTCAAAACGAACCTATATAAAATTCGCTTGCCAAGGAAACTTCTTTCGAATAATATACAGCATAAACGAAGAAAAAAGTGTAACTCTGTCTCGAACTCTGTAAATGCTGCTTTTACGTTATCAGTTTGCAGTGTAATACATTCTCCTACACTGAAGAATTTCGCGCTTCACACTTTTCATAACCACTACCTTTTCTGCCATTATAGTTTTTATTATATGTCACCTCCAAGTGCCGCTGTGGTACGGATGGAATTTGCCCTCATTTTACGCTCCTAGGGTTCCCGCTGCTCTGCTTTCGGGAATAATGGAGCAAAAACTTCTCCAACCTCTGAACAGATCCGTTTCCTTCCGGGAATTAACCGTAACTTGTACGATCTTTATCCAGGACGGAACGCGATAAGTGCGGGAAAACGTTCCATACCAACAAGTTTTCATAAATCGCTTTCGAAAAATTAATTCAGGAGAAGCCGGTTGCAAAGTCATCGATAACAACAGGCAAGTACTCGTTAACTGTGCAGTAGATTATATCTAATTTCATAAAATACGATAACGCTTTGAACTTCGGTACACATGTTGCCAGCATCAGATGGCAATGCTTAGTAATTAGTGATTTTAAAACAAAATTACTCCAATTTAAATTTTAGTTGGCGAAAAATACCTTAATTCAAGTATGCACGTTGCACTGCCGAATCAACGCAGTCACCATGAATCAATTCACTGCAAAAAATATCCACTCAAGGCAATGATGCACTCTAGCTTCCATTAGACTTTCGTTATTTTATTCCCCCTCCCCCCCCCTCCCTGTCCTCCCCAAATATTCACTATGCATCTTGCGTAATAATCCAACGAATAAGTTCCCGATCGGCTCTTATATGTCACTACAATCTCACTCTCTGTCCTGGCTTCGGCATGCGCTGGCAGTCACGGACAACGCGTAAAGCAGTCATGCAATTGCTCGCTTACCTTCTCATAAACGTATTTATTACTGGTCTGCTCGAAGGTAATGTAAGTACTGCCGATGGGAGTCACCGAAAGGCTTTTACCCTTGAACTTAGTGGTGAGCGTATAACTTTGATCCAGAGTCCATCCTCTACCCTCGACGTGCATTGCACTCGTTGGCGGATGATGGGATACCTGAAGCTTCGTCTCATCTTAACCAGTTCATATTCTTTTTCATTCACTACATCGCTCGCTCAGTTCCCCATGTGATTTCTCGCTATACTGGCTGAGACTCTAAAAACATTTCCAGTAAACGAAATAAAATGATAAGAACTAGCAGTGACATGGTAGAGGCGCTACCTCATACACTCCTTTCGAGATAATTTGGCGGACCTTACTCGAGTAAAAATCCTACTGTTCCTTTAAAAAACTGTTCAAAAATTCAAAACACTAGAAGGGAAAGAAAATCGCCGATAATGCTCATTTTTCGTCTTGGCTCGCAAGCCTCAAAAATTTCGGCTTCGCTTCGCTTCCCTTAAAGCTCCGTGCTATATGAGCCATAAAAATCAAAAATTTTCGGCGGTTGTTTGAATGTTTAAAAGGATTTTTTAAAATATCCAACAACATTGCTTTCTGTCCCGCTCTCCTAAACATTTTCGCAGTTGCTTCATCTTTAGCCGTACAAGGAAACAATTCAAAGTATTATATTTCCGTCGCATCAATCAAAAGTTGCTTTCAAAAAATTTAATTACTCTCTGAAAAGGCAATCTTTCGAATAAATTTTGTTCCAGTGGAACTTAATTAGATATTTAGATTGTTGTCATTTACTGCAAATGATCCTCTTGGGCATCCATATTGATCGTCAAAATGAATATCGCACAAGTTCGCGAAACGGACTATAAGGCCAAAAATGCAACTGCATAAAATCTTACGAAACCAAGCATCAGCTAGCAGTTAGCCCATAAGTGATGGCGTATGCCAAGATGTGCCAGTGAGAGCACACCGTGGTCCTGTGTATATGAAGGACTGATACTGCTCAACATAGCGTACAATGGATCACGAGGGTTGAGAGTTTCTCGTTTCCTGGAGGCGAGCCCATGAGGAGAGTGCTATGTAGCGATCGCCATTCAGCAGTGATAAATGAAGAAAGATAACGTGAAGAAGCAAAGTAAATAAAGCTAATATAATACCTGAGCCGTGTAAATCAATATTCGGAGCCAGCGGCAACCTGAAATACCTTCTCGCCCCTCCCCCCTTCCCTTCAACAATAAGCATAAATTTTCGGAAGGCAGGAGCTATTCGCGATGCAACGAGCAGTTACAAGACTACGACCCTGCGAAAGTTCTTCCCTGAACTATCCCACTCACTTCCCCTCACATCCAGATAGCGAAAATCTTGGATTCTCATATACGACATGTGGTCAAACAACCGCATCCCAAAACCATTCTCTCTCCTGATGGAGGTGACAGCACCGCTGCAGACCACCAAGCAGGACAGTAGTAGTCACTCTGCGGCAGCAGCTGGCTACGGATGGAAGGAGCTATCGTCCAATGAATGTGAAAAAGCGAAGCATACCTGCTCCGCAATTGATCTCCAGCCAAGATCAGCGCTACGATCAAATTCGAAAGTCTCTCCAAGAAGTGGATTGAAGGGTTTGGTTGATCTCGACCCCATCGTCGAATATGCACTGATCGCGAAAGCGGCCACGTGAGCTAGCTGTTCGTGATCGTCGCGAAGTGATGCCGCCTGATGTAGTAAGCATGCGTATTCCAGATCCTCGGTAGCGCGCTGCAACGCGGATAACGGCTCATTGAAATTAACCTGAAATTATAATCCTTTGAATCCTCATAAAAATGTCCACTCACACATTTAACAACCAGCATAACTGCTCAGCAACTACCATCCGAAATCGCCTCGGTGTTCAAGAACACAATCAGTATTTCAACAGCAACCATCTCGGTCATACTACATGAGAGAGTGCACAAACGTTATAGCAGCAAAAGTTCGCGTAAACCCAATTTCTTGAGCGAATTTCCAACATTCGTCGTAGCTCACAGGAATGCAAGCGACCTTGAACAGATCACAAACCACTTCACTTAACGCATTCTCGTTAACGTTTCCCAAACCACCTCACTTAACCAATTCTTCATGCCAACATCACTTCCAAAACCAAATCCATCATCGCGTGAAAACCTTCCTCGCAGGGATATCGATCAATATAGCAGCGTCCGAGATATCCAAAAACGCGCCATAAATTAGCGATCAAAAGTTTTGACCACAGGAACAATGGCAAATGCTGCAGCTTTCAACCAGTTTGCAAAAATCGCGCTCTCTACTCGTCGTTACATTGACACCAACGTATGCAGCAATCCGAATAGATTTAAAAGCCCGTCGCTATACCCACCTATCAAGCTTCATATCACAGCTATGTAGGCCACGGGCTCAAGCCAGCTTTTAAACGTCACCGCTTACATGTTTTCGTTATAAGAATTTGCATCTGTAACAGCGTTCCAGACGACCTAAGCTCACAAGAACCATTCCCCCGAAGCCGCGTTTTAACAATGACGATGTATTTCGTAACCAGCAACGGGTCAGACAGCCTCTCTAAGCGGGAGGATTTCCTCAGGGAACCATATAAAGATCCCATCAAACAATTGACTTTGGCGTGCTTGCGAACAATTGCCACATATGAGGATTTTTTTTGGACTAAAAACCGATGCTGTCACCGGTAGTGATTCTCTGGCTTAGCATAGATTATTCGGGACTTTACGATCACGGTCCGTATGTTTGCACGTTAGCTGCGTTAATGACCGCGTGCAAATACTACTGTGGGCTTTTCCGCTCAGTGGTTGTATGCCTGGAGGACTTAGTACAGACGCTATAAGCCTCATCCAAATCCATTTATAAAAACACCAAAGGGACAAAAAAAACTGCCATAAATCCCATCAACCCCTCGAGACATCATTCACTAGCTCTGGTTATATGCCAGACTTGATGTCTCTATCTCAGTTCGTTAAAAAGCATTCATTTGGAGACGAAAAACAAAATTATCGCTGTTCGAGTATGACAACAAAATATATTAGCGATTGAATATGCGAATGCGCAGATATGCCTGCAAATTTGGTTGTGTGACGTGGCATGTATAATTAAGCATGCGAAAGGTGATCAAATACATAAATGCACATTCATATAGAAAAATAGCGGAATACTCACCGGCATTGCAATTCTCGACAGATCCTTGCCAATACAATTCTTCATCATATTCAAATAGTTTACCGAAGTCTGTGGCCGAAAAGGAACACTAACTCGTCTGTGTCGAGTTTCCTAGAATCCCAAGCTTAATATTTTATTGCATCTTATTGAATACACCAAATGCGATTGATGCATTTTTGTTATATTACAAAATTGATTCTCGAGCAAGAAAAAATAAAAGGAGTGAAAAATTGCAAATTTGAAATAAAATTTAAATAAAGAGATAAAGGAAAGCCAACTTGGGGAAGTTCTCAAACTCATCAGAAGAACAGGTCCCATACTTCATTCGCAAATAATAAAAAATATTTTCGCTGATCCGACCGCTCGTAGGTATTTCCCACTAAAGATCCGTTTTGTGGAAGAAGCTCGGCCTTTGAACGCAAAACCCGACCGTTTGCAAAAAGCGCGCAAATTGTTCTGCACGATTAGGTGCCAACAGGTTCTCCAGAGTCGATGACTCGGTGTGAAGCTGATTACGGAAAGTGAGCTTACGATGCAGACTTTATTTACCAAATTTCGGAAGTGCGGCTTCAACGATTCCCAAGCTGCAATCGCGGGACACACAAGATGAACAGAAGCGCACATACTCACAGACACGTACGCACATAAAAACATTCTGCAAAGGTAAATTTGCCAAAGTGGAAAAAAAGGACAATCCATTTAAACTTCGAAGACCTTCTCCTAAACCGACCCCATGGGAGAAGGCATGGTTCCTATGAATCTCTCTCCTTCACATATCACTTCCACTGCGAACACCGGTGTACCGAGCGTCACTTCCTGAATAAGACGCATTCAGAAATTCGGCTGAGATCGTACAAAAGATGTGACCAGGGGTGCACGATTATACAGACACACAGAGTGAAGGACAAGGAGAATGATAACTTTTGAAGCGATCCGCATCGACCATCTGCGGATATTGAGCTACTCATGCGTGAAAAGCTGCTTGCAACTAAAGCCAGTAACGTGCTACCGCATATACTGTCCATATCTCAACTTTATGAAACTTCCAGCTTTTTACCTCAGCACTTTCAAATGAAGAACTTGACGACTGGACCATTACCTTCCACTTCCTGCAGAATAAAGGCACTGTGATTTGAGAAATGCAGGACCAAATGACCTTTCTGGAATTCCAACAAAAATGACGGAAGTTACCGGAAAAAAATGAAAGCCAAAGAGGCCGAGTATGCGATCATCCTCTCTATCCCCTAACCACTTTTCATCCAACAATCTAATGATTTCGTATTTGAAGAAAAGCTAGAGAATCTGACTACCGTACAAGCATGAATAGAAGCCATCGAGTTTGTAGCCTTTTCCATCTCACAAACAAGCATCTTGCATTAAAGGAAGGCCTTTAGCCAAGATAACAGCCTACTGTGATGAGATACATTACACACTCCACGTGAGCAACACAGAAGACGTGAATTACCGCTTGTAAGGTAGAAGTGTGTGCACCACGTTGAGCTCCACTAATCTTACGAAGGCTACCAGTCGCTGCCGGATACTGACATAGAGTGCACAGGGCCTGATTAAGAGGACAGTGATGAGAACGCTTTAGCCTGAATACAACACTGTGTAGCCTGAATTGTGCTACAGCCGAACCTTACAGTCAAACATTAACTGTTTGGGACAGGAAATACCTTCCCACAGTGCTAGTTGATATTACAGCAATACAAGTGCCACNTCCCCTGCACAATGCAAAGCCCTCAATTTAAGGAACGAAGAACAAAAATAACTTGAGATGAATGAACCACTGCATATGTCATAAAACTAATTCTATCTTTAGCGACGCGCCCAGCCAAAAAACAACATATGTAAGTCGGCCGCTATTAAATGCCACCACAACTTCTGATCGCAAATCAATGAAGCAATATTTGATTGAACAGCTTCCATTGCCTTAATTATTGTTTTGGCGCTAACAAGTCGCCTAAGCAGTTTCGACCTCGGAAAAATATTATGGGCGTGCGCTTAACCGACAGCTGAATTCAACACCTCAGTCACATTTATTCCACTCTATTTCTTTAATTATGTTCTGATCATTCACTATTTTGCTTGACCGAATAAAGACATTATAATAACAAGGTATCACGAGAACACCAAACTCTGGCATCCTGAAGCGGCGTAAACATTGCGGACGGTGACGTCCAACAAAGATAAGCCGTGTCTATGGGTAATCGAATATCATGAAATAAATTTAGTTCGCAGAGGAATGAAAGATTAAATGTGCGTTACGAATATTTTAAACTGAGCACGACTTGTAGCAAACGCAAATTACAGCAAAGAAATGTATTACATATGAAAGGCGAACGGAACTATTCGAAAGAAAGAAATTAAACAGCATATGTAAACAACTTCTTAGAGTGCTTGTATTACTTTGAATTGCAGTCTGCCCAAAAGGAGCAAGATATAACATTAAAAAATGGGCACTCAATTTGATAACGACCGGTTTTGACTGCAACGATCCGACTTCTTCGATATTCGGCATAGGCTGGCAGGAATGGAAGGGGAGAGGAGGAAGAGAAAATGTGGGAAATCTCTCTTTTGACCCGCTTCCAAATGATGAAAGCTTGAATTGTCAACTTGGCCAACCACGCTTTAGAATAGTGACGCCTCATAATGGCAAATATGATAATAGCATGTAGAGATGATACCTGAATTCCATTTAAATGAAAAACTTCGCATAAAAGTCGTAGAATACAAAGCTATTATTTTCGCAAATGTAACATTCGTTTTCCTCTTTTAGTTGCTATTCCGTTCATTCTGCAATAACGCATTTCTTTGTTAGTTTGTCGCAAGCTCTGATCCAAAACAGTTTTTTCTAACACATTTAGTCAACATCTCCCGCTATGTAGCACACTGCACTGGAGCTTATTAAACCGTCATTAGGGTTTTGCCAACAGAGTCAATGAAATGAACGGAGGAGAAGCTAACGTTTGTCGGATACTCATTTGCCTCACGCTAAACGCGTCAAAATAGGGCAGTTCGTCGTCGTCCTCACTGCAGCTTCCTTCTGAAATATTGGTTCCACTACAAATCACCCGTTCCACTACGAGCGATTTTCAAACGGTTTAGGCATTATTTCAAATAGGCTAAAAGGGTTTTTAAATATATGTAGGTGCAACACCTTTAAGATCGACCACAATGCCGCAAACCCATTCTTGGCAGGGCGCAAGAGGGAAGGAGGGAGGATGGAAGGTCTGCTCTGGCCTCTCATATGCTAGAAACCGCCTCATATCACAATAACACGTCCCTCCTCTTACACATTTTAAATGGCGGTTTTGCATGTTGGACATGCGTTATTTGAAAACCTAAACACTCTGGCATGCTGCACATGGCACACACTCCGGAGGAGATAACGATCGCGGTTTAGAACAAGAAGTCAGTAGAAAAAAGCATTTAGAGAGGGTTTGTTGGCACGTGCATCTTGCACGATACTCATTCGCTACTTATTTGCTTACTTATTTGTGCCTTTTCCTTATTCGAGTCTTGTCGTCTGCTATTTCCGACACTTCAATGCGACTGGAGTTCATTCCTGAGTGAGTGAACCGCGATTATGTGCAATTATAGGTGTTTTTTGATCATTTTCGATGTACAATCTGTTTCTATTGTTCATAAGTGTTCTTTTGCGGTTTCTATGCAAAAAAGCTTACCTCTAGTTAGGCCATTTGCCAGTTTATACCTATTCGCTAATCTTCATTAAAAATGTTAATTAATCCTTTTCAGTGAATGTTCTTAGTAATATATTGATGTCATTGAAGAGTAACTAGCCAGCTGGCATCGTTTTTTCATAATCACAAATTTACCAAAATCAATGGGAAATGTGAAGATATGCCGATATTCATTTGCAAACGAAAAAATAATTTGTAATTAATCGCCACATAAATGCAGTATGTGTGACAGCGCACCATGGTTCACCATTCATAAAAGATCAAAAAATGGAAAACATTAATATAAAATGTTTGTGCGCCTCGTTCATTGCAGAGATCCTGCATCCTTCTCCATAGAACAAAAAAATTTTAAAAATTTTTATGCAGACTTCCGGACCCTGAAACAATGGCGGACCACTAATATTAAACTCGCCTCTGTAAGCGTGAGCAAGAAAAGGAATGAAGAGAGAAGAGGAGAGTGGAAAGAAGTATCCATTACAACGTTGAACATCTCCTTAGCAAAAAAGTAACACCGTAATACGAACCGCAGTGGTTGTTGAGTACGCCAGAAGCACGTTTCCCGTCCTTGAGCATTTGAATTTGTAATCTCATTTCGTCCATATCCCTTCGCATTCGCTCCAAAATATGTGATTCGGCCTTCGATTCCAATATCATCCTGTCGCTCTCTTTACGTAATAAATCCACCAACTCGTTGCTACCACGCAATAGCGCATTTACTGTCATCTATAGTGCAGCATTAAAGCAATGCTTCTAACAGTGGGCAACAATGAAGCAGTATTTCGCTCATACAACAAAGTCAAACATTGTTCACAATAATACCTGATCAAATAAATCGCATTTCCTTCAGTTGAACAGTATGCTTTTCTATTTCCCACAGCTCCTTAGCGGATGTTGTTCTATCCAAGAGCGGCTTTCTTTTTTTTCATCAGCTTTCAAAGGTGTGGCTTCTTACCGAAAAGTCGCCTTCTATTCAAGAAACACCTACAATTTTCTGAATTGCAGAGGCAAATGATCGCCCACCTTGAAAAGTGTAATTCGTTCACGAGCCATCTTAGTAAGGTCCTTTCCAATAACAATTTCTAAGTCGGCCAACGTCTTCATCAACTCGGTTCCATGTTTGCCTTCAATTCACAACAATATCCATGCATTAAAACAAAACAAAACTGAACGTAAAATACCGAAATCCCATCAAGAAACAAATAACGCAAACAAAGGCTCTCCATTTATATCACCTCTTCCGATGACTCCGCAATGCAAATAGTCCAGTGGTCACATTACGATCTCTTTTCAATGTGATCGTGAAATCAACTGAACGACAAATGATTTAAATGTTTTGCGATCCAGTGGTCACTTACACATAAGAAACAACTGCTGAGTTGGCTCGCATTCTTTCACGTATAACATAAACTAGAAAATGTGTAACCCTCTAGCTGTTGCAAATCGTCGCCAAACAACATTTCATCTATAACTTTACAAAACGCACAACCCTTCACGCATGCCAACTGTACTACGCAAACGTCTGTACGCGAAAATTCCTCGCACTGCCCCGACAAACGCAATCTGAAGCTTTTTATCGATCTCTTTATACATGCACAGAAATAAGATGAAAGAAAAAAATTTAACGCGATATGCGGTAACACTGAGGCAGTGCAATACAAAAGGGTTTGCAAAATGTTCATTCTCTTCAGGAAGGAAGGATGCAGGTGATGAATATTTGTCATCTTTGAGTGGCTCAGATAAAACTAAAGACAATAAGCCAGGCTTGTTACTTCCGGTTCATACAAAAAATTTCCACTTCTCCGAATCACTTTGTGTAAGAGAAAGATGAGAAAAATAATAAAACAATTCGATTTTTCTTCACGCCGAAGCTTTGCTCCGACCTCAAATTGGTTTCCATATATCGTGGTGTAACTTGCGATGAAGTACCTAGACGCTCGTGAATACTGAGAAAATATTTTGAATGCTCACCGATCAAGCTCCCGCACGTTTGCAGGTCGTTTATTTTCACCTGGATGCTCAGTGCCGATTCGTTATCCAGCCCACAACGTGCCTTTCGCGGTTCATCCATTTCCGACAGAACTAAATTTAAAAAATAGCAATGCTAGAGATGTGGGACTGTTCTGTCATAACGAGGTTCGGAAGATGGATTCAGGAGAATGTGCACTGTGCCCCTAAACCACTCCATTCGACCATCCCTTACAGTATTTTCAACTCTTTTCTCAAAAATCTCGGAAATAAGCATGTGGAATTCAGAATTGCTAAGAACATCTTGAATTAATCAAGTCTTAGGCAATAAATCTTCCTAACAATGATGCCGCTATTATATATGAGAGGTGTTTATAGTATTATTCTCGAAACCACTAATTCTGCAATACTTAAGTAATTCTCCCGCCATCTGATGATGTTTTGAACAAAAGGCAAGGGAAGTGGGGTAGGCAAAGTGTGGGGAGGAAGGGGAGGGGAGGTTGGGAGAAGTGGGAAGATGCTGAAAGGTACGCGCCTCCTTCTCAGCGAAGCCTCCATAATTTTTTCATGAAATCTAGAAAATTTTGTTGAAAAACAGAAATTTTGGGATGTTTCGAGCTAATTATTCTACTTTTCCTTTTCCGCTTGAACGTAGAAATTAGGAAAAAAAACTTCACTTAAGGGAACTGCAAATCAAAGATTCATTACAGACTCAAAAAAAGCCCTCTGAAAGTTTTTGTGGGCACTGCTGCTCCCTACCGATTTACGACGATTTAACTAAACTTGCAACCAGTAAAACAAAATGTCCTATCAAGAAATCGCTCGCAAGCATCTGTCCGTCTAAATACATTTCGGAGCGCACGAAGAAGTGCCGCCGAGAGAAATGACTGTGTCAGCAACGAAGGGTAGCATATAAATACCACACGTTTCCGATAACCGACACTCAAAATCCATATTCGCTTTCAGCTGCTAATGTTCCAATTCAGTTTATTCCACCCCAATTAATCCCCCCCCCCCTCCCACCTTCCTCCCCTTCCAAATGTAGTCTTCGTTTCAAATATAACGACTTGGACACAAAACTTTATGAAAACTTTTTTTTGGACTCACCTCCTTCGAATTCCGCCTCCCCTCCCTCTCCCTTCCCTTTTTTCAAAATTTCACTTGACATAAATAACCAAATGAAGGCAGTCTTCCCCTTCTGGCAAATCAAAATGCTAAAGATGTAGCGGACTGAATTTCAGGGTTCACTATAATTTGCTTTAAGTTAAACCACACTGCTTTTCTATAAATACGAACTCTTTTCGTTGGTGCCTGAACATGCGAATTGGTCTAGGAAGGGCGTTGGCCGCGCTGAAAATGGCGTGTAAAGTGGTGGTATCATTATGTATGGCGCTAGGTTGAATTACTGCCGAAGTGGAACTCGTATTTATTCTGTCAAACGGCGTTCAGGCAATTCGTTGCAGCCCTCAAAAAGCAAACGATGCGACCTATACTTTAAAATTCAGCTTGCTAGAATTTAAAATTTCTATCTGATGTAAAATCTAAAAAAATGTTTTTCTAACCACCTCGAATATGCAGTCATACTCCCTCCTCCATTCCCTCGGGAACACTAGTGTGATCGATTACCTACCATAATCTGAAGCGTTGGAGTTGGATGAGGCGAATGAAGGGGATACACTCGACGTTTGAGGTTGTGTGGCTGCCTTCAAAATCATTGCAACTGGATCTGGCTGCGCGACACTGTTCGCTCTTGACTTACGCCTGTAATGAATGAAACCAATCCATACACTTGCGTCAAAAACGCTCGAATCGGAAGCAAATCTTTCATTTCGCATATCTCTAAAGAAGTATGTGGATTATACCTGCACGCAGAACCCCAATTTCAGTTCCCGGATGGTCGCGTTTCCCCTTTTCTGCTTCTAGCATTCCGCTGTATTTTTTAAAGGTCCCCATTCCGGATGTAACATTCGGAAAGCGTTCCCCGATGCAGCGCAGCGCATAATATCATGAAAACATCAAACAGTTAAGCATCACAATCTAACCTGTAGTCTTGTAACAATATTCTCATATGTAATGCAGCCTAACTAATTTTCCCCTTCGTGAAAACTTCAGTGGAGAGTTATCTATCCATGTTGACCACTGAAACCTTTCAGGAATATAGAAAAAGATACGAAAATGGTCAATTTAGAAGCGATTATGCTTGACGTTCCAGTCAGATAATCCCACTTAAGTACGTTCTCCATACTTTTGACAGTGAAAAACGATACTTTTGAAGAAGTCTTAAACACTTCGCCTTCTTATCTCTGCTCATTATGAAAAGCTTCTTTGGATGACCTAATCGATTACTGTAAAACTCGACGCAGCCCCCTTCCCTTTACGATAGATCTGTTCTCTTCCAACGTTTCCTTTCGAGAATCAACAGTTAATCAACTCTCCAGGGAAATGTGTTCAGAAATTCGAGCCACTATCACATTGAACTAAAAAATCACCGTTATTCCGTCGCTAAGAATGCATTTATAAGTATTTGACCGCTTCTCTTAAATGTGACCATCCGAACGAGGCACTGTTGCTCATAGCTCAGGTACCAGAGGGCGCATTCTCGCCCTAGGCATTTTTCTACGATCCAGTAGCACTCAAAGCACACGTCAAAAGTTATGTTTTGCTTAGTTCGACTTAACAAACAATAAATAATATTAGTTCAGCAAGTATTATTACCCGCGCAAATGTCCTGCCAGCGACCTTTTCAATCGTTTGCGGAAACCCGTCATATCTGAAATTAATTCAGATATAACATCTAGATCACTCACAAACCAATCGCACGACCGCTCTTGGAGAAGCCACAAATCTTCAATAGTCGAATGTTGAAAAGACGAGCTAATGCTTCACAAAAATATCAATCGAAAACAAAGCCCAATCAAAACACCTGATTGTGATGTCGTTTGGGTATACATGAAAGAGAACATTTAAAATTTCACTAATATTCAGCTTGGCATTGCAACTGTGATGTGGTAAGGTAACCAAACAAGTGCAAAACTATTAATGGAGTTCAATGGAATGGCTAAATTAGTTAAATGGCTCCGAGAACATGACCAACTTCTTTGCCTGCAAGTGTTACACACCGCTCCCTTTTCAAATCTAATTGACTACTGCACATTCGCGTTAGCACTTTGGAAACCGTCAAACTGTAAATTCTCATCAATTCTTTTATACGTACCCATTATTTATACCTCGACAACTGGGAACATCGGTGAACGATGAGCACAACAAAAACTATAATAAGAAAAGATTATTCGCTGGAACATTTTATGAAAAATATATATGCCTATCGCAATGATGAAAAAGGATCAAAAACTATATGTAGCTAGGAGATAAAGATGAATTCATTCGATATTTTTTCTCAAACCCTAAATTCTCATCTCAGAGCAAAGTTCAGATGTGAAAATGTAAAATATCGTTATTTCCCACAGCGCACTTAAAAGGTGTTTGCAACGAATGCCACCACTAGCATATGCAAACTTTGCTCATTTTTATTTTAACACTTCCATGTCTAAGATTACATGTGCTCTGCTATTAATTATACAGCCTCATGCCTCCCATATCAAACATTGCATCTACTATGCAAAGGTCAAAGTACATAGTGCGGACTTTAAATGACTATAGTAACTCCTCAACAACTCACTGTGATTTGCACAAAACGTTTAATACATAGATTTTGTAACCATTGAATTGCTTCCATGGCACCGATACAGCAAATGTGGCATAGCTAAAGCTGCCAATAAATATCTGAAACATAGCAGCGTAAGGTGAAGGTCATTCAAACGACAGTTAGCCAAGCATAAGTCAAAAGAGAAAAAATGGTAGCCGTAAAAGAGAAATTAATTTCTGAAAACTGCTTATGACGGATTGCTCATCTACCTATCTATCTATCTATGGCTCAATGCGCATAACTTTATTATTCGAGCAAGAAATTTTTTATATTTCTTCAGTATTAGAAAGGCATGTAGTACAAGCCAAGAGGAAAGGCATGTCAGGATAGCTTGAGAATCAGTGTGCAATATAAGAGTCAGAGAATGGCGCAATCCTTTCGGCACTAGATGGACAGGGGATCGTTTACAAGACAATTCGAAAGTCAGAAACAACGGAGGTAATTGCCAGTCATATACATAAAAAATGCGGTGAAAATATCACACATTGGACATTCGTTAAAGGATACAGGATGCTGTATCAGCTACAAAAAACCCTTAGCTCCTTCAAAAATAGGTCGACAACGTATCGTAACTGAGATGCGCTCCTTGCACCACTGCCGAAGAGGCAGACGGTGAAAAAATTTAACTGAAACAAAAACACACATCGGGAATTTCACTCGTCCATTTCGCTCCACTTTACAACATATTGCACTCCTTTTAAAAAGTGTAGTACCCATCGTAGACTATCCAATTCATTCCTCGGAGAGTTGAGCATCGCAGCCGGTCGGTGAGGAATCCAGTAGATGGGTCAAACAATGATTTTTGAGGAGCTGAATGAAACAGTGTCGCCAAAGGAAGAACTAACTCACTGCAGTAGAACAGAGAAGTTAAAAGGAAATGGGATAAAGTGCTGTGATCAATCTAGGCACTAAATCTAAAGGGGAGGGAGAATTTGATAAACAAAGGCTTTTTGTGAGGATTTTCACCTCTAAACAGAGAAAAGCTAAACTCGAAGATTTAGCATATACCATATAAGAAAGATTTAAAGTTTACTAAATTACTACTTCCTTTTCCGTTTATTGGAACCTAATTTTAATCTGTTTTTCGTTTCGATATCAAAGGAAGCAAACTAAGAAAAGGTGTGCTTTGTGCCAAACGATCGAGTCTGGTACAAATTTTATTTGTATGTAGCTTCTTTAAGACAATCTGTCCTTTGTTGCACAACGCTTTCCGCAGCACTAGAACTCTTCTATAAAATCCCTTGCCCATGGAAACAAAAAACCGGCCAACGATAAAACGCCTCAATCGGTCGACGTTCGTTCTTCTTTACAGAGATTTGTTTGCATGAAGGACGCTAAAAGAATAATCTCACCTTTTACAAAAGCTTATGTTTAAAATTTTTTTCAAATAGCAACCAAATAAAAGTTGCAGAATACGAATCGGCTCTTTAGAACTCATCATTTAAATTTAAAAAACAATTTTACACGCATAAATCCAACAGGAATTTCTATTGAAAACCCGATCTTCAAAACATTCCAACACAAATGAACGAAAGGCGATAATCAAATCTTCCAAAGACAAAATACGCTTTACAAAACGCTAAACAACGGGTCGATATCGGTAATTAGCTATTTTGATGATTTACAAAATCCTATCGTAAAACACGAAATCATCGCTGGTACTCAAAAAGAAAATATTTTTTGAGTGATAAGTACATAAGCTTATCAATTATACATTGGTAGCAGACTAACATAAAAACCATCAATTTTCGCCCGTAATGACGGTAAACAGGGATGCGTAACAACAGTCACATATCGACCCAAGACGCACCTCCAGTTTCTGAGACATTTTACTCAAATGCCCAAAATCTTAGACGTCTGCGTGATTCTCCTCTTAGCCATTTCTAAATGTGGTGGCTGGTGATGAGGGCCGAATGGGATGAGCAATGGAAGGTGAAGTAATGTCGGCGAATGATTCCAAACAAAAATTTATTGGTTTTCTAGGATGGAGCAATAAAACGAATTAAAAGCGCTTACTCTATACGTCTGATTTGAATTCGCTCGGCTAATCTGTGTTTAATTCCGGGACGCAGCTAACAAAGCGAGCGACAAATTCGTGGCCTCGTCAAAGACGTACCCGTACCACAGCAAACGGTCACCACACACCAAAAATCTTTTTTTGAGCCAAAAAAGTTTCAACAGCAGCCACCCTCAACCAAACAGCGGAAATTAACTCGAGCAGCGATGTTGTTTATGTGCAGCGCCCGACTGCTCCGAATGCAGCAGATAACTGCAGCTGATTCCGCAATGAAATATAATGGCGTTAATCGTAATCGTTTAAACTTCAGTATACATTTCGCGAAATGCAAATGTGCGATTTGATTTTGAATCCAAACCCACATCATCGAGAGTTATAAAAACAATTTTCACAGCCAACAGATATCCTCACTTAAGCATTTCAACGCCCAATCAGCTCTATTCACCAAATATTACCTCAAAATCCTAACGTACAAAAAGTGGAATGAAAAATTCAAACATTCATGCCCGATGTATAATAGGTCCGTTCGAAAAACAGCTGCCTTACTATAAGGCAGTTTCTAAACTGAAAATTAAGGAGGCTCACGAAAAAAAAAAAAGAAAGTAAAATCAAAAATAAGAATCGGCCGATGAATGCGATGACACTTCATTTCAGAAAAGAAATCAGAACGGTGCCTCACAGCGATGGATTGCTGCCATTCCTGCTGCTCCTCGTGGCGATCGAGCACATTTATTAAGCATCGAGAATGTCAACTGTGACGCAGACTGCGCCCTGCTTCATTGGCTTACTGCCGTCTTAAAAGCAGGCTTCTCAATTCCCCCTTTTCGTCTGCCACTGATCTCGCTTGAACTCGGCCTGCACACACCACTAGAGTGCACATAGCAATCAGTCCTCAACACCTTTAACTAAACAAGGAAAGAGAAGAGGGGAGGAAGAAGGGGGAAGGGGAGGGGAGAACGGAAATGGTCACAAGCAATTTCGCAAATTTCAGAAACACAGATAACCTGTACATATGAATCACACAGACTACAGCTGTATCCTTTGCCAGCGGTTTGATTATTTGGAGAATTTTAACAGCTTACGTCCATGCAACAGTGCAAAATGAGGAAAATCTTAAGGTAGCTAGGTGAGAGTAGGCTTAGGNNGAGGGAGGGGAGGAGGCGACGAAGGGGGAAAGAAGGAATAGTGCCTTCTCGGGTAATTTTTAACACGTACAGAAGACACCAAATGTCGAGAAAACAAGAGCTTGTAGAGCGATTTTTTAAGCTTTGTTGGTAATTCCGACATTTCGGAATCTAAAAACTAACCTACTTATGTGTTTTTGGAGGCGCTGAACTGTACCAAGACTTCTCTTTCCCACCGCCCCTCAGTCACCAGTAGATCACTATGTGCTTGCTTATTGCCTTCTCACCGATTATTTGCACTCCGTTTTTTCACTCTTTATAAAATAATCAGTAATAACATTAGAAAACGCATATTCATCATTTGCAAGTGAGTGGTTAGTAATAAAAACCTACTACCAAAAGAAGACAGCAGTGCCGGATTCAGGGCCCATTTTCCACGCAACCTTCTTAATGAGGGTGGCCGCGGCTTTTTAATGAGGAAACAGCAGAGCCTCGAGAGAGGCTCCATCAGATGGACAGGCGTTATAGAAATAAGATGACAGACGAAAGTAAACGATACAGAGAAGATCCGCATAAATTCGGTTGCTGGACAGGGAAGGAAATGTAGATATTACAAACTTAATACGAGCATAGATAAGATATTTTAAACAAAAATTAGAGTAGGTTGCCATGTTAAAAGTCGTTTAAGCGCCCTCATCTGGTAGCATTCTCTAAATCGTTTAAGACCCCGAGTATCATCCTCTAAATCAGTGCTAACGCACATATAAACAAAGCATTCTTTTAATTGTCGAAAAATCCGCCCTACGACAGCGAACTTCCACCGCTTATTTATTCATTAACAATAAACCATTTAACTCAATATATCATAAAGTAACTGGTACCGACAAAATTCCTTGTAATTAATTGGTTGAAAGTAAAGAAAACGTTTGCTACTGATAGCACCACTTATCTAAAGGGATGCAGAGATCAGCAAATGCACAGCTGTTCTTAAAGTCTGCAAGAGTCATATGCAAGCACTGACGGACACTTTCTTCGAAAAGTGATCTAACTCGTATTCTTCGCTTTAAGCTCAAACCTTTATAAAAACTAGCTCTTGAAAAAATTAGGCTTAAGAAAATAGAGATAAGTGACTACAAAAAAGACGACTGGCCCAATCCATCACCGCATCATGTTTTCGTTGCCTACGCATGATCATTCTTTCCTCAAAACATTTCCACTCCAAGTCCGACATTATAAGCATATTTTATGTTATTTGTGTGAGTGACTGCATTGGCTTGTCAAATAAAATTGGAAGTCATCACTTTCTCCTCTTTCTTCTAAAAATTACCATCTCCGCAATGTAAATTATACTGTGTCTGCATCAATGTATCTCTTCTCGAAAACATATAGGAATAAGAATAAAAACAGCGGTCAGTTTAAATGTTAAAAGATTAGGATATAGTGGATGCTTGCAACACAACACAACACTTTGATACCCCGACGATTTCTAGCCTAGTGGCAGTACACAGCGATATAACGCCTCCATCAGTGGCGGTTGCAGTCACGTCTCCTCCTAAAAATTAACGCCCTCTACTATTCCAAAGCAAAATGCAACTGCACAAAAAAATAATTATGTTCACATCAATGCCTAGGGTTTATGCTCACAGCAGTATGCACATCCTCTATTTCCGCACCACCTGCTTTCATTTACGACGAATTTCACCTTCGAATATCGACAGTCAGACAAAAATCACGCACGTCTTACAAATCTTGGGTAACGTATTTAAATCGTACATGGTCACAGCCCTCTCTCCCCCAACTCATCTTACACAAACGAAGGGGGAGAGGCGGGGGAAACACTGACGGACACTTTCTTCGAAAAGTGATCTAACTCGTATTCTTCGCTTTAAGCTCAAACCTTTATAAAAACTAGCTCTTGAAAAAATTAGGCTTAAGAAAATAGAGATAAGTGACTACAAAAAAGACGACTGGCCCAATCCATCACCGCATCATGTTTTCGTTGCCTACGCATGATCATTCTTTCCTCAAAACATTTCCACTCCAAGTCCGACATTATAAGCATATTTTATGTTATTTGTGTGAGTGACTGCATTGGCTTGTCAAATAAAATTGGAAGTCATCACTTTCTCCTCTTTCTTCTAAAAATTACCATCTCCGCAATGTAAATTATACTGTGTCTGCATCAATGTATCTCTTCTCGAAAACATATAGGAATAAGAATAAAAACAGCGGTCAGTTTAAATGTTAAAAGATTAGGATATAGTGGATGCTTGCAACACAACACAACACTTTGATACCCCGACGATTTCTAGCCTAGTGGCAGTACACAGCGATATAACGCCTCCATCAGTGGCGGTTGCAGTCACGTCTCCTCCTAAAAATTAACGCCCTCTACTATTCCAAAGCAAAATGCAACTGCACAAAAAAATAATTATGTTCACATCAATGCCTAGGGTTTATGCTCACAGCAGTATGCACATCCTCTATTTCCGCACCACCTGCTTTCATTTACGACGAATTTCACCTTCGAATATCGACAGTCAGACAAAAATCACGCACGTCTTACAAATCTTGGGTAACGTATTTAAATCGTACATGGTCACAGCCCTCTCTCCCCCAACTCATCTTACACAAACGAAGGGGGAGAGGCGGGGGAAAGGGGGGGGAAAGGAGGAAAGAGAGGGGAATCGTCCGTAAATGTGAAGCTTTTGAGGAATGACCCGCAGCTGGCGGACCGACAAATATTTAAAACAATTGGAAATTTGAAAAATTCTCCACCAATTGCAAGCTAATAAAAATTCCACTCTAGTTCTGGTGCCAAATAAAAGTTGACCCGAAAACTGGTAATGTGCAAATAGCCTGTGACAAGTTCTCCAAAATTACAAGGGCACATCGACTGCATGTGTATGGTTACAAAAAATACGGCGTTTAAAATTGGAGAATTCGTCTAAGAAATAAATGATAAATGATAAATTTCACTGAGATCAGGAAAGGAACAATTGTGTTTTTATGCTTTTCAAAAATAAATCACCACAGAGAGAGTGGAGGGTGAGAAATGATTGATTCCTATCGGATGCTCCAGACAATTCTTCCAATCAATTCTCTTACGGATAAATTGAAGAGTGAATGCGGTACAATCGAGAACAAAAGCAGCCACAGCGGAATATTTCGGCATATGAACGTTAGGCTTATAAATCTGCCCTATGTAAGCCTCACCTCATCTTTGAAACTTCCCTCGACCAAAGCACGCCTACAGCATCAAATGCGATATTCGTAGCCACTTTAGCGACCACCCCTGAGAAAAAAAATCTCATTATGCGTAATGCTGAAGTCGAAAAAAAAAGTGAACCTCAACAGCACTCCCTCTGCAGCAGAAATTGACGAGATTTTAACTGCCTCATTTGCAGCATTCTTCTTGCAAGCATCCACTTCAATACATATACTAAACGGCATTAGAACATCGCGACGAGTCATACGCATGCGGAATTTTCGGCAAAAATATGCCCATTGTGTTAATGCAGTAAGGCTTATAGTTTTGAATAATACAAGAGCAACCTCGAAACGAAGCAAGCAATCGAGTGCCGCAAGTGTTTCGACTCTGTACCTGGTGATAAGTCCACTGGAACAAATGGCTCGAAAATTATTCCTGAATTGTACAGAACTATTTATCGATAACGTTTTCTTTCCAAATCATATTACTGGGTATTGCGGTCTGTGGCTAACCACAGAATACCTTACTGCTCCCAACAACAAATTTTCATGGAATTATAAAGCCAGTAGTGCAGCAATTATGTGGATAGGGTTCTCAACAAGTTTTGTCTTGTTTGCACACCTCCTCACAAGCCCATCTCCTACGCCGTGCTTCAAAAGTTAGCTTTTGTGCTGCTATGTGCTCGTCGTTTCACTTCTGCGTGATGTGCTCTTCTGTATTTGCACGAGGTTCTCGCACTTCTCCGTTCTTTCTTTTTTCCACTTCCATCGACTGTTGTCTTTCTCTTGTTAATTTCGGTTGATAAGCGTTTCTTCGTCGAACACGAAATCGAACTTCGTTCATTCGTTAAAACAAATCTTATCCCGTCGTCATTCGCCCATATAAACTTAGAAATTTTTTCAACTTTTACAGTAAATAAATAGATGTAACTTCTTCCTGTCATGCGTGATGAAGTTTGTATCGATGGCGCAACGCATACATAAACCGAAGGCAGCGGCTGCACTGCTGCCCAAAGCGAAATTTGAGCAAAACGGTGCAGTGCACATCAGAAGTGACAAGTTGTGGAAGGCGAATATAAGGCGCGGCAAAGTTCTCTAATAGAATGATTATGAAATATCGCGCCGAAAAAAAAGTCTCCCGAGAACTCGTGCTTCACCCAACAATGATCAGAGCAGAAGAAGGTTCGGTGTAAATTAAAGGTTAGCTACCCTTACGGCGAAAAACAACAACTACAAGAAAGAAATATCGACGAAGCAAACGTTTCTGACAATGTGAAAGAGCTAGTCTACTGGAGCAGCAGGCTATACGTATGCAGAGGAACCCTTACATCACGCAGCATAAAACATCGCACCGATGGCGGTTAGTGTAACATCGCTGCAGCACCACGAAGTAAACTGAATGCTGCATGAGGGAGGTACAAGTAACGTGATGCCTCTGCCACTCCTGCTGCACGACGATCACTGAAGCACCCGTTTGCTCCCTGCTTGAACGTTCCATGTTCAGCAGTCCTTTTACCTCACTGACATTCACGGCAATCGTTTCAGACCCGTAAACTACTGGAGCAGCAGGCTATACTTATGCACATTATTGTTTGCGATGTTTGTAGCCATTCGTGCGTGACACTTAATGACATCACCATGCCTCAGCCCATCCACGGAAGTCGCCTAAGTCTTACGCCATTTCCATTCCTAACCGATGGCTGCACATTTCGAGGCAGTTTTGATTTTAGGTGTCAAGCCGTAATCCATCCAGTTAGGACTTCCGTCCCCCTCCCCCTCCCCCCCCCTTCCCACCTGGCCTAATCTCGCAATCAGCTGCACCTTTCCTATTCTCCACACCCTCCTTCCCTATCATGCAACGCGTGAGGAGGGATATTTTGCAATCACCATAATGAACCGCTGCCGACTGCCCCATGCCTCAGCCTCGTCCATTCACTTGATATCGCCCACCAAGATGAGGCGGTACTTCATTTCATTTCATCAGCGCTTCAGTGGGATTTGCGAATGCTCATTCACCGAAACCCTCCGATTTCAGTCGCGAAATGTCGAAATTAGTTTGGCAGTTCAACAAAGCTGTGCTGAACCCGTTTCTGGGATACCTAAACTAATCGCATATGAGAGAGAGACAAAGATATGTTTGACACTGTTCCAGAGAAATCGTCTATCGACTGCCCTAAGTCTATGGATTTTGAGAAAGGTCCTTCGTCTGTGTAAGTAGGAGCAAATTTTACGTAACTGTGCAGTCAGTTTCTGCTCCCGACCACTTTCGCAGAATTGTCGAACTAGCTAAAGTATTACAGCCACCGGAAACGGCAATGATTTGCTGATTTGAAGCAGTAAAATCAGATCACTTATGACAGAACTTTACGGCCCCAAGTAATTCCTCCATCGGATATATTTCAAAACAATTCGTTCCAGATACAAATGACTCATTTCGAAATAGATTGCAATCGCTTGTTGATGGCTGTCAAAGGCGGCACCAGACACGGCATACCTCCCCTCCATTCGTCCACCCCCTACCTCCCCCCCAAAAAAAAAATTAAGAGTGACGAGTAAAAATTTAGAATTTTGAGATGCACTCAGTTCTACGAAACTGCGTGGTGATTTTTTTCGAAGATCATAGATGTAATATTGAAATTTCAGAACAGCAAAAAACAAAAAAACAGGTTAAGATTTGAATGTGGAACGGCATAATTTAAGATTTTTGACTGTATGAAACGATAGCAATACATCGCTAACCTGCTGACTGCTAACGCGCCCATATTAGTAATAACGCACTGGTCATTAAAAAAAGGAAATTTAGTTCTCGCGATGCTTTGCATACAGCTCCGTTATTCGTAGATACCTTTTATGCAGTTGAAAATGCCTGGAACCGAGTCCGAAGGGGCTCTGTCCTTCACGAAATCACCGAAGAGCGTTCATCTGAAGCGGATAATCTAGTTGCAAGGGGCTTCATTTTGGACGACGGTGTTAACAGCGACCGAGCTATATATGACTGATACTAACAATAATAATTTACATGAACGATGGAAATGGTAATGCCTAATAGTAATATTAGCAACAATAATAAACGACAATTTAGTAACGATTTAAAAAAAGAGATAATAAGTGGTGACAATAATATTGCATTTATCCAGTGAAAAACGAGAAATCTAGAAAAGGGGCCTAAAACGGGGCTCAAAACAGGATAAGCACTCAATGGCAAGTGCTAAAGTGATTCTTTTCAAATCAACAACAGCAACACCGCCGTGATACGCAGCAAACCACTGCACTGCTAATAAAATGATTTCACATCTACGCTCTCGGCCTCAGACATCAACTTTATTCGAATTCTCCCTGCAGCCCTCAATCACCTCCCTCCGGCATCTAAATACATAAATAATTTGGAAGATTCGATAATGTTTTACTGTTCCAAAGCAAAAAAAAGTTATGGATGAGTGGATGCCAACTGAAAATTTTGAAACTCCGTCATTAACGCAAAGCGTATTTTACACATAGATAAGCCTATTGCAGCCCCCCCTCCCCTCCACCAAGCATCAGTTGCGGGATGACACTCGCAAATTGCACCTCTCATGCAATGGAGATCGCAAGTGACTAAAAAAAATGAAAAATTATGTGAGAAAGAAAAAGAGAAGAAAGAGGAAAAGGTTTTTCGAAGCTTCTTAAAATGGATGATTCATTTGATTAAAAGAGAAACATTTTGCATCTCTTTCAACCAATTTGCGTCTCTTCTCTTTTAAGTCGAAACATTTTGATTTTGTAAATGTTTTCTCACCTTGTTGACGTAAACTCAGTTTTTCTCTTCGAAAAAAGTCCAAACTGAGAAAAAAAGAAGATGGGGAATAAAAGAAAGATGAAGGAAAGGAAAATGAGAACTTCAGCGAACCAATACAGGTGAAGGTTGAGATCATGGGACACTAACGGACGATACAGTGGTCAGTGATCTTAAACAAGCTATTCGTTCTGTTAGATTTTCTCGTCTAATTCAGGCAAACGCCTACGACTCAAGCCAAAACACGTCACTAGTCATCTGCAGTATGCAATCGGTTTGTGCGCACAGGCGCCAATTATGCCCTTCAAATTCACCTGAAATTATGCTGCTTAAATCGTGCAAATCACCACCAAAACTTCACATGTGTAGCGTATCACCAAAATATGAAAATCAGAAAAGGCGAAAGACGTGCGCTATCACGAATATCGTACGAGATTTCAAAGATGGTTTTTAGTTGTTTAAACCGAAAATATTCTATAAACATGAAGTTTTCTAACAAAAGCTAAAAAAGCTCATCAGCACAGGTGCGAAAGAAGTATGTATAGAATGTCTGACAAGCTCCTGAGGCAGTTCAGAAACAGGTAATTCGAGCTTCCAGCTTAATGCTCAGCTCGCCGAGTGCTTTTGGGATCTTCGATTTGGCGCTTCAATCGAACAAAATTAATAAGCACTGTATTGACCCCAGCAGATTCACCTCTTGCCTTACCCCTCCCTTAAACACAGCTTCCACTTCCAACTAAACTGCACTCCTAATAGTTTCCCTTTAAAATAGACCCCTCATTTCAAATGGACCCCCTCTCTACCCCCCCCGGGCTTTTATTCGGGATGATACGATATCTTTCTTACGATTCGGCCACACCTTTATATTTCCCCACATTGTTCCACATTTCTTCGCGATCCGCATTTCCACTGTTTAAATGCATTTGAGTCGTTTTTCGCCGACCACCCTCAAAACATAAAACCTGTGCTGGGGTAGCAAAAGGGGAACGGATGTCTGGATAGAATTTTATGAATTTTAAGGCTACATCCGAATTTTGTCATAAGATCCGAAGGGAAATGACTCATAGTTTCTCTGAAATTTGCGGGCAGATTAGATCCTTGGGCCACCAGCAACAAAGTGCAGTTGTTCCGCCTGTACAATAAAATAGCATGCGACCTTTGTTCATGTAGTAGGTTCTTGAAAATGAGCGATGAGATGAACGAATGAACGGGTTCATTTGAATTGACAAATCACGCATCTTACGAATCTGCAGAACAGGGGAATAAGAATCCAAATTTCTCTCGCCACAAGTCAGAGATTCCAGTTGGGTACCGATACTTCCAAAATGCTTTAGAAACCCTAAAATTTAACCATCGAATCAAAACTTCACTCAAAACTATTCTAAAGTGCCATATGTATATCACTATAATGCGTCGGCAAGTGGAAAGGGTACGCAGTCTTATGCAATACGAAGGGTCCGTGGAGGTCAATGATTGTCTGAGGACCCTCGTATGCAAAGAGTCAATGAACCGCTGACTGCATGCAAAAGACGCATTCGACGATTTCCTGTGCTATTTTCATAATTTTTCCAGACCAGATGCACCATCTCCTCAGGTCCCCGGACCCAGTGGAAGAGAGTGGGAGGAGGCACATCCTCGTTGCCGACGTATGACCACTAGTGATCGTTCTAATGCGATTTATGCGCTCATAACGAAATGCATACAAATACGCATATGGAAAGGTGTGTGGGTACATGCGTTTTTGAGAACACACATTTTTCGCACATCACGACTATGTGTTACTCGACATGCAGCGATTCGTTTGCGCACGCTGCTAAGCAGTAGCTTTAGAACTCAGGTCTCTTACAGCTAAAATATGCAGCGCTTGTAAATGCCAAATCACTACGAGCACTTGGGGCCGCAAAAGGCAATTCTGGATCTTTAGCTGCGTCATTTCTTAGCGACGTTTCAAGTGCTGCAGATGGCAGTCAAAGTACACTAGCACAAATAGGATTGATCAGAAGCTTTTCGAGACTCCTAAAGGGCATCGAACTAGCGACCTTTCTTTACTAACCTTAGTCGCACCTCTGTTCCCAAGCCTACGCATGTTAATTTCTCTTGCGTTTTGAACGAGAAAACAGCGAATAAGTACGAAAGCGCCTCTATGAAAACATTCACAGGTGAGGAATACTTTGCTTTGAAAGAGCTGATTTAAAGCTCTCACGTCGCATGCGTAACGCCCTAATCGATACTCACAAATATTCATCAACAGCCTACCAACCAATGCCAATCCGCTTTCATGGCAGCCATATTCGTTTAACTCACCAAACAAGCTACTATCCTTTGTCAGTTTGATTTCATGACAGCAGCATAGGAAGCCAGCAACGAAAGGACTAAGCAGCACCAACTAAGCATTGCTGCTATCGAGTTGACTCAACGAACCAGTAAAACGCGATTGTTACCGAATTCAACAATACACAGCTTATTTAGAAAGTGATGCAGTGAATACAAGTCGCACGTTTCTGCGACGCACCTCTCAGCTAAACATCTTCAGTAGCTCCAATGAAAGTACCATAGAGATACAAACCGAGGCGCTTCTCTAAATGCTGACAGCAAAGGAACAAGTGGTGCGAAACGTAATGGAGCGTTTCAATTTAAATCCCCAAAGCAATAACTGAGAAAATACGTCACGGGATCAGCGCAGCATGCGCTATTTGCAAAAACTTGAACAGAACCGTGAGAAAACTGAGAGTAATGTTTGGTGATGGAATAGGATACAGTATAGACAGTTAAGAGGTCCTCTTGCCTTAATGTATTTTCATGAATGCTTCTTTTCTAAAAAACGCGGCAGTGTGCATACTTAAATTCATCGATAGCAGATTTCGGAAATTAAGTCCGCAACAGATCTCCTCACCAAACTAACCCTCGTTTTGAAATAAAGAAATGACCTAAAAACATTACCTGTAAGACCTGCAAGAAAATCTAATCTCAACAACGATTTACGTTATAATATTTCAAAAGAATTTTTAGAAGCATGTAACATTACAGGAAGTAACAAGTAATAGTGTTATTCCAAGCGGCCCCAACAATGGTCACACAGTTGGTGTTAGTCCAGAACTCATTAAAAAATCAGTCATTTATATCAGATTTGAATTCCACACATACATAAAAATCCATTCAGAGCTGCTACAAACAGCGCTCACTAAACATTCAACTGGCACACTTCACAACCTGCATTTCCATAAAACAAGAGTCCAACAACGTCTAAAGTATCCACCAAACTCAGCGACTCTGAGAAAACACCATAATATCTTGCAATAAGTGAGAATGTACACAAGAGAAAAACGCACAACATGCGCCTTGGCGAAATACCTATTAAACCAGCTGTTTTCTAAAACTACTCTACTTGGCGAATATTGAAATTTTAATCAACATAACTGCTCACAATCATCCACTGAACAATTCTTTTCGCGATCCACTTGATGAAACATGCAGCCCAGTCGGCTGAAAACGCGTGCAAATTTCCTCCCCATTAAGGAGACAATAAGTTCCCGTGGCCGAAAAAATTCCATAGTCGATCAACTGGTCCAGGATTGGGTATTGGGGGATCCGTATGATGCAAATTACAACTACTAAACTTCATAACTTTAGCTTTAACGGTTCTTGAGTTAGAACAACAGAAGCGTTTGATAGACACACACGCGTACATGCTCACAGACAGGGCGCCGCCACAAAGCGCAACTTTGAAATGCACTCGAAATTCCAGACTCGCCTCGTTATGGATTTCTCTGTAAACGCACGCATTTAGTATAAAACGATAGAGAGATTCAATATATATTCTCAAAATCAAGCAGAATAGCACATAGGGTTGATGTCACCCTCATTTTAACTACATTCAAAGCCGGACGCTATCATTCCTTTACGCTTTAAACGGCACACAGGTATGCGTGTGTGTGTGTGTGCGCGCGTGTGCGTTTGTGCATGTGTGTATATGTATGTGTGCGCGCGTGTGTGTATGTATTTGTGTACCTGTGTTTGTGTGTGCATTTGTATGTGTGTGTAGGTGTGTGTGCGCGTGTGTGTGTGCATGCGCGTGTGTATGTGTGTGTGTATGCCTATGTGTGTGTATTTGTGTCTGTGCATGTGTTTGTGTATGTGTATGTTTATGTGTTGTGTGTGCATATGTGTATATGCGTGTGTTTGTGTGTGTATTGTTTGTGTATGTGTATGTGTATGAATATGCATATGTGTATGTGTATATGTGTGTGTACGTGTATGTGTATATATATGCGTATGTAAATGTGCGTGTGTGTGTATGTGTGTGTGTACGTGTATGTGTGTATGTATGTCTTTGCATGTGTGTGTATGTGTGTGTGTGCGTTTGTGCGTGTATTGTGTGCATGTACGTGTATGTGTTTGTGTATTTATATTTGTGTATATGTATATGTGTATGTGTATGTGTATGTGTATGTACGTGTTTGTGTATGTGTATGTGTATGTGCATGTGATGTGTGTGTACGTGTATATGTGCATATATATATATATATATATGTGTGTATGTGCGCGCACGCGTGTGTGTGTGCATGTGTATGTGTATGTGTACGTGTATGTGTATACGTGTGTGTGCCTGTATGCGTATGCGTGTCTGTGTGCGTGCTCGTTGTGTGTGAGCGTGTGCGCACGTGTGTATGTGTGAATGTGCGCGTGCGGTGTGTGTGCATGTGCGTGAGTGTGTGTATGTGTGTCTATGTATGTGCGTGTTTGTGTGTGCGCGAGTGTGTGCGTCTTGTGTATATATGTGTGTATTTATGTATATAAGTGTTGTGTGTGTGTTTGTATGTGCGTGTGTGCGCGCGTGTGTGTGGGTGTATGTGCGCGCGCGCATGTGTGCATGTGTGGGTGTTGTGTGTATACATGTGTGTGTAAACGTGTGTGTGTGCGTGTTTGTGTGTTTTTTTTTTTTGACGAAACAAGCTAACGACTAAAACAACCAGAAACTCCTTACTAATCAAATGCAATAAAGTGTTAAAATCCTTGGGAATCAATTTCACACATCCCCAACCACTCCGCCCACCTTTCTCAAATCCCCCTTCATTCTCTGCCTGTTTCACATCGCAAACATGCAGCACATTAACCACAAGAAACACTCAAACGAGGCACAGCTTTAAAATATAAAAGATCGGGAAGCGCGTGGATGCTTTGATATGCCATTATTTGAAATAGATTTGCGCTTGGCATGTTCTTTGCTAGGCAACATGCTCAACTCAGAGTTTAAATAAGTGTGTTTTTCAAGGCATAACTGTATCAGATTATTCATCGCTGTTTAAGCCCAATTTTGTTAAAATGATTATATTTACATAGCGCTCACAAAGTCAGTCCCAGAAGCGTTGAGCAATTTCATCTGGTGATCTTCTGGAGGCAGCTTTTACGCAACAAAGTCTTTCCTGGCACAACTTTAAATTATAGTCGAGAAAATGAAGAATGGATCATTCACGCCTGCTTTCGCCCTCATCTTATTGCTTTCCGACGCTCACTACCATTTAACCCTTTTCCACCTAGAATTTAAATTAATGAATTGAGTCATTTTTAATTGTTGCGATTCCCCTTCCCCTCCTCCATAATAAAAAAGCGTAATATCCAAATAAACAAGTTCAAATGCTGTGTGCATGTACGGCGAACGGCGATTTTTTTTTTTCAGCAAAAATTAATGAAATGTTGGAATCGACGAAAACCGAAACCATTTGACAACTGAGAATCAGTTTTTTTTTTCTTATCTGCATTGCACAACATAAAATAAAGTGACGGTTACCTCAGGCGAGCCATGTGCTGTTTTAAACGATTCCAAGAGTAGAAGGGAGGGGGGAGTGGGGAAGGAGGGGGGTGAGCAGGTGAAAAAAAGACAGGAACCGATATCCGCTCTCCCACATTAAACAAAATAATAGTGTATTTTTCAGCAACAGCAAAACAAACCTTACAAACAATGGTAGTAACTATTGCCCATGTAAGAAAAAACGCGCCCCGAAAACGCTGCTATAACGGCAAACGAGAAATTCGATAAGAAAAAACTGCACACGGAGACAAATCGATCGGCGACAACGGGTTGGGTCGCTATGTGGCAAACGCCTCATTGCTGCAAACACGATCAAAAATAAAGACTGCACAGCAATAAAGAAAATACTGCAAGCAAAAGTTGAACTTGACTAAACTTTAAATTATACTTGAGCTCATAAGTGAGCCCTTGCCTTTCCTTTTTCAAAAAAAAAGTGCAAACTCCTAGTCGGAGTGCAAAAAAATACCGTCCAAACCTGGCCCAGTGCAGCAGCTAGTAGTACAACAGCTATCTTTCTACGCAATTCTCTGCAACCTTTTGAATGCGACAATCACTGATGAAATATGGTGTAAAAATTATGCGACACGAACGGATTTTACGTGAACTCAAATTGTTTAAGGCGGGTAATAAAGGTAGGACATCTCTAAAGGAGTGCAATGATTAATGTGGCGAGACTAAGACGATGATTCCTATTGGGGCTTCTAGACACGCATATATGATAACAAAACGAGCCTAGAGAGCATGAAAGGCTAGATAGCATGAGAAATATGAGCAAAACACGAAACGCTTTTTCAAATGCACTACGTGAGATGTAAACCAGAAATAAATGCTGCTCTTTCACAAAACTACAGCTTCAAGGCGGTTTCAACGATCGAAGGAATGCATGGTGGTTGGAGCTGATTCGAACAAGAGAATGGTGAGAACTCGGGAAGTCTCAAAGGATCCGCTAATTCACTTTGCTCAAAACATGTGACAGAGTTCGCAGCAGAAATGGATCCTGTTAAAAAGTGGATCAACATCTCCGTCTTCGATTCTACTCTAAAGTGTTTGTTCTAATCACCTCGAATCACTTCAAATGAAAGAGATATTTCCTGCACTACTTATGTACATCGCAGAGGCATACCCACGTCGGAGCACTCGTTCAAACATTAGATGCTGCAATTCCCGAAAAAAATAGAACTACTTGTTATAATACCCAGGACCTATGGACTTTTCACGTTATAAACGAGCAACATGCAAATCACAGAAATAGCGATTACACTGAGCAGTGGTGGGCGTATATAACCGAAACGCGCTCACAACTTACAATCGGCCTTAAGGAATATCTGGAGATGACCTTAGCATGCCGCTGATCAGCATGGGCAGTATTCATGCGGCGCAAATCTGACTCATAAATGTAATCAGAATGAAAATAAGGCACTAAGCCGAAAGTGTCGTTAGTTGTTTGCTTGAGTTCTGCCGTACAAACCTGTGCTTTATAGTGTACCTAATATTATGCATTTCGTGGTGCATTTAATAACGTTAAAAAACTATCAATTGACGCCATGATTTTGTAGCAGTAGATAAACGTAGTGAAATGGAAACAAACACAAGAAAATGCAGTGCTTACCCCCGGAAAAAATATATGCGAAAATTGCTAAATTGCAAGTGACAACTTCTCTCGCCACTCCTCAGCCAACAAGCATTCAGTGTGGCGAAAATAGTACTCTCGAAAACAATCTGCATCCCAAAGTTTCAATTTTTAGCCGTCAAAACGCCTCTCAGTCGACAATCGATACTTTTAAAAAAAAGAGAGAACACTGATATTAAGCCTACTTTAACGTCTAAATTCATAGACAGGCGAGTCGTGAGTGGTCACGCTCCGACCCATACGCTAAAAAAAACAAAGACTAGGCCGAGATGCGGGCTAGGTTGGCGTGACTGGAAGACGTGAACAAAAAGTGGTGAAATGATGCGACAATCGAGAATCGTCTTCCACAAGCAAATGTATCGAGTTCGCACCACCCGGCTCACAGCAGTGCACCTCTCATCGCAATAGGCAATTGTGCTTCGCACAGCATTTCAATCTATACTCATTTCTGGTTAAGTGAATTCTTCCCAGCGAAACTATTTCCTTCCTTCCTGTTAACCACTTGTCTCGTTCGCAAAACTTTTCGCCCTCATCTTGTTACTAGCAAAATCCGTAATTCAGTTAGTCTTTTTTTTCGTTATAGCTGCTTAAGTGTGCGCAAACATTTATACCCAATTATCCTTATACCACTGCACCAAATCCTGAAGTAATCTTTTGACAGACTTTCTCTTATGCAAATGATCTTTTGTCAGCAAACACTTCGCCCGTTCTTCGGCTTTTTAAAACAATTTTTAAGCGAACTTACCTCAGAGACATCAAGTAATCGCTTTTTAAATAGAAATTTTTTTTCGATTTTTAGACGCAATTTCTTCATTTTCCTGAATAATATTTAATTCAAAAATTATGGCATTTTGGATTTGCTCAAATCGCTTACTGTCAGGTGAGTCGTTCGCTTGCCAAAGGCTGGATTGGTCGACAGGAAAATTATGTCGAGAATGCTAGCAATTAAACGCTACCATACCTGATACTACCATAGTCACCGCGGAAACCCTCTTCCTGCTTTGCCAAGAACGACAAATGCATCCAGATGTTTTTACAAATGGAAGAACCGCACTCAAGTGTTCCGAGAACACTCCAAAACTGCTCTTACATGATTTCGTGATTGATGAACAAAATGAATAAATAAATTTTAAAAAATTAAACAAATAAACTGCCAACACTTGCTGTTCACGAGTTTTTCACTGTTTTCTAATTTCGTGATCACAGGGGAGGGGGCGGGCCACAGTGAGGGTTGGGTGGAGTGAGGAGGGCCCTTCCGCCCTTTTTTTTTTTGCGCTAAGCCGTTACTTTCTTCAAATTCATTCTATTTATATGATTTTTTTTACAATTTTTCCCTACTTCTTTATCTTCATGCGCACGGTGTAACTACCACAACTTCGCGTAACATGCTAGTTGATTAAACACATAAATTTAAAAAAAAATTTAGTTGGTCAGTGGGAAAAATGAATGATTAATGTTAAAAAAAATAGATAAACAAAAAAGTGTGAAGTAAATAAAAGTAAATTAATCGAGGAATAAATAAAATTTAAAAAACATGTAAAAAAGCAGATAAATGAACAAAGTAATTTCAAAATTAAATAAAGTGATTAGTAAATTGACTAAATGATTACTAAAGTAAAAAAATAAATTCAGCTGAAGACAAATAAGCAGAAAAAATAATTGAATAAATAATTCGGAGACCTAGTAATCAAACAATTAATCGACTAGCAAGTTAATTAAACACCTGATCATCTAACCAGGAAATTAACATTAATTAAGCATCTGATCGGCTAACCAGGAAATTAACGGAGGAAACAAAAAAAAATAATGGATTAATTAAACGACGAAATAAATTGCAAATTAAATCTGGTAGATAAAATAAATAAATAAGCTAGTAAATCAAATAAACCAAATAAATGATACAACGGATTTAAATAACTTAGCTGGAAAAAGGTAATAGTCAGTATTCCAAAAAAAAAAAGAAAAATTAAACGAATTTAATAAAGGAATGAAAGAAACAGATTAAATTAGTAAGCTGAGTGGACAAAGTAAACTAATAAACTACAAAATAAACTTAAGAACTTTTTTATTATTTAATCACCTATACATTTAGCCATTCAATTAAAGTGACAACACGTGTTCGTTTAATTCACGTTTTACTGTGACATGCTGAAAGGCTTCAATGCCCGCAGTTGAAGCGTTCGGCAAACTGAGTTAACCTCAGGCTTCTCTCATTCTATCCACTTTAGCAGCACATTTAACGGTTTTATATTCACTAACGATTTTCCGTTATTATATCGACCGCACAGTGTAAACGACACGTAACTTCACATCATAAATCTTAGGAAAAGTTCAGTGCAAAGCACCATAGTGCAGTAATGCCTTTAGTGTAAGAGGATCGATCACTGCTAAAACACTTAGTAGCCATTATTCACTGGCCAAAGCTCATTACTTTCTCAAGCTTAATTAGTGTTCATGATGAATATTTTGGACCATCTGAGTTCACTGATGTACGACAAACAGTGTCATGCCCAATGGCGTATATGTCATGCTACAATTGTCGAGATGGACGTTGAAATGTCAACCCGTCCGCTGTCACCGTCGAGAGGCATGTTCTCCACCCAGAAAAACTCATCTCCGTCTAGCGCACAACAAATGCTGCGTTTTGCGTTGCTTGAGCAACGTTAAAATTCGAAGTTGTAGAAATAAGCCTAACGAACGCAACACCAAACTGAGTTGCTCGCAGAAAATTCTGCAACACAGATCGCGTTGTTTATCAGTTTGCTTATGCAGAGTGATCATTGGTGCTATTGTAGTGATGGGTTGTTCATTTCCAAATACTGCGCTTTTATAATTCCGCATTAAATTGCGCACCTAAATAAGTGAATAGAGTAATGATGTGATAAAACTTGTGATCAGAACTTCGCATTTATTCGCTCGAATAACTTCTCTACTGTAACAAGAATCGTCGAATCGCCCAGCTCAATATGATAATTCGTTCAGAACAACTAAAACTTCGAGATGAAAGGGCACTTGAAGGGAGGAGGGGAAGGGGGATGAGGAGGG
>JPKZ01002490.1:282931-336863 GCA_000803305.1 Toxocara canis | reverse complement strand
ACCTCGCATTAGGAAACCACTTCCTCCAGATCCCTTCTTGCTAAAAATCATCCACCTCAGAGCACTATATAAAGAGTTCATTCAGTAGTGCTGGGGGATGAAAAGGAATAAACGTTAAAAAAAAACATCATCTGAGATTACCGCTGCTCGTCAGCTTTCGGACAGAGCTGCTGTCTATCAACCCTCACATAAACACATAACTGTGCAACAGAACTCGCAAAAACGCTTTATTGCGATAAGGATCGTGAATATTGTGAACAGTGTTGCCGCTTCATCAAATTCCACTCCGTTACCTTCGCACTCACGTCCTAAAATATCGACCGCTTCAGATGACACCAATCAGAAATTATATAAACACGTCACAACCTGTATTCAGATGCGAATTATGAGAGTGGGAGAGGGGCATTTACCGGAAAAGTGTAAAATATTTTGGGGGAGGCAGGTAACTGAAATGAATGAAAACTAACGATAAACTCGAATGACGTCTCCTAGTAACTTTCTTCTCCGTTTCATCGGCTGTTATTGTCGGCTCCCCTTCTTCGGTGCTCGACGGCATTTGTTGTGTAATATTATCTTCAGTAGCCGTCTCCTCAAATATAACTTATCATACCTACAGCGCACAGAGGATGACAGAACATTTCAAATCACTTTTATGTCACAATTATGGTTTTAAGAGGGCCCAAAGCCTTCGAAAGCGATTGGTCGTTTCAGTGAAGACAATGCGCTCTAATGAAACACATTGTTGCGCTATGATAAAACAATAACATATTATCGAGACCGAATAAAGAATGAAATCATTATTTACACAAGAGGAAAGAGTTGAGGATCGGCGTGAACTCCTCATCTAGTTCGCTCTCGAAAATGTGCTCATAACGATGACCGTCAATGGCACGGCCCGCCTGCTGGCAAGGGAAAGGAAAGGTGGCCAAAATTCGACATAGGTTTTGACTGAAGCCGATACAAAGGTTGTGTACCTCTCTAGAATAGTCGATTCTGCGCACGTTGTTAATACGGTTGACCGAGCACTCAGACGGCTCAGGAGGTTTTAGGTCGCCCTTTTGCGTATCGCGGACTTTCTTTACGATCATTTTGAACGTTGGACGCTCCTCGCGGTTTTTCATCCTTCAAATTGCTGTTTGCTATTAATATAAGGCGTGTCGGAATGCCAGAAGAAAAAATGAACTCATCCACGCTTTCACATATCTTTACACAATTTCGCCACTCGCAATCGAGACTTGATACGTGAATTTCCTTTACTCATATCTTCTCGAAGAATCGAAATTCGCATTGATACGTGAATTTCCTTTATTCTTATTTCTTCTCGAAGAATCGAAATTCGCAAACTGACTCGTATCAGGCGAAATGAATCAACTGCTACTTGCCTACATGCTGATAATTTTTTTTTGATGCGCCTCTCATCATATGCCGTCTGTTTCTGCTAAGTATGCACATCATCTCATGCCTCAAACCAGAGACCGCGACTATGTGTTACGATAACTCCATTCAAAATAAGTTTTTTCTTCTATAGACGAGTTTACAGATTCTAGTGAAATTGTCTTTAGTGATCGATAACTTTTCTGAAGTTACTTAACCTTGCCCATCAAAACAACTCTACTGAACGTTAGACGGTATCGGCATCACAATCCCTCTTCCATTTGGATAATCCTTGATAGCCTACACATGCAGTTACACCTGTTGGCTATTTATCTTCATGAGCCTATACACGAGCGAGTGACCGTGAACGAAAACAAAACGAGCCATGTAGTTTGAACAAGTTCTTTGATTGAAGGCGGCGTTATGGAAGGCATCTCAGGCATCGAACCATGACGAATGTTTGTTGCTATTTTCTTTACCTCTTCATCCGGCCATGGCTTCACACCAAGATTGAAGATCTAAAATTCAGTTTTAGAGCAGTTTCTCGTAAATTCATCGCATCCATTCCTCTGCCATCTTCGGACACATGAGTGGAACACTTTAAAGCTCTTATTCCTTTCTCTCGCTCCATCCTTATAACATGAGTTGTCTTATATGCAGCAGGCAATATGCCTAAAGGCCTGCATATTGGGATACTGCTTTAACCTATGGGTGGAGGTGGGGGGGAGTGTAAGCTCGTTTACATTCCTCTTATATTTTAGTGGCAAACAACGCAACACCAGCGAAACGCTGCAACACTTTTTCGCCTTAAAATTTGCTTTTGTGATGAGCAAAAAAAGGAAGCAACCAAGAAATATTCTGATTCCAGGAAACTGTAATGCACACAGTGGAGAAACCGAGTGCTCGATCCCACTAATATAATGTTGCATTGCCTTTCGTGTCTCTAAATTCACATCTTTCAACGCAGCACTTCTCTGCCTTCCTTGTCTTTAGCCTTTATTCATCACCCAAAGTTTTGTCACTTCGGCATGCACTTTAAAGTAAAGCTGTGCCAACAATTACGCACCATACGAACAACGTGGCTCAGGTCCAGGTTATGCATCTTTGAAGTGACAAAACAGCTCTACTTCGAATAAGCAACTGCATGCAGAAAGCGAAATAAGAATCGGCCTTCCTTTCAACTATGCATCCGTTCGATACCCTTCATGACGCCGGGGACCGAACAGAAAAAACAAAAAACTTCTATATAACCGGGACAAGATCCTCCACCTTGTACACCCCATGATGCCTTAGTTGTCAAAAGAAGACTCCCTAATAATGAAGCTGCTTATAAGCTGCATGTTTGTTATCCTAGCAGTGCTAACCAACATTTACAACTCGTTTTATTATGTAATCAGCGAAGCCTTCCTGCAACCAATTATCGCTCGCACTTCTGCAATACCCCTTCACTGTTCAAAGTGCATCTTGGGCAAGGTACTGCGTTAACGGCCGTTCCATGCCGCAGTTGTACCGAGTTGAAGCTAAAAATGTCTCTGTATTGCGGCCTATTGTGATCCCATTACGAGGCGCGCGCTATAACTACATGCATTTTCAGCCTCAGCAACCCAGCGGCGCTTTCTGAAAGAACGAATATCACGGGTAAGGAAAGGAAAAATCGTTCCGACAGCCTACCCACTCGGCGTGAACATAACTACAACCACTATGGACCTCCTTACCCACCTCATACAGTAGAACACCGTATGCCCACACATCACTCTTCTTCGAGAATTTTGGCGGTTTAACCAACGTTTCGGGAGCCATCCATCTGAAAAAAAAATTTGTGGGCACTTTCAGAAATGAGCTGGTTCTTTTTGTCACTCTTCAGCAAAAAAACAAGCAGGCCGATGCAGCTAGCGTTCAACTTAGCGCTATAGTGCAGTGGGGACCTCAAAAGATGAGAGAACGGCGTGACACTGGACCAAAGCTAGCTGACACGCACTGCTTCATAATGGAAATGCAACCTGAAAACCAGGTCGCACAGGATACCAATGCCCACGTGGAGCCATTTGGCGCTTCCAGCAAGCGTCTCGACAATAAAACACTTTAAGGCCAAAAACTTGCCACCGGCTTCAGGCCAATGAGGCCAATCGAATGTTACTATTTAATGCCTATTTGGGCTATATCGTAGAATACCTAGAGCCGCTTATTACCTGGACGGTTCTAAGTTGCGCCTTTCCGGAAAGTCCCGTCCCCCAAATGGAGCTGAATTACTTAGTCAATAACAAAGAGGGCTAAGCATTACACAGCTGGGAAAAGTATTTAGAGAGATGCAAAATGTAAAGGTTATAGAGCAAATCACATAGATACACCCGTTTCCCATCGATTCTCGACATCTCTACACCTTCTCCCGTTCGGCGGACGAGGACAGTAACAATGCCAATGACAATCGATCGCAAAATAGCGACACTTAGAGTCGTCGGCTTAATTTTAATCGGAGGAAAACATTCCTCTTTTCGGATAGATCCTCTTCGAAAGTGAAATAAGATAAATGAAGTTACCTCCTCTTCTGAATTCTCTCTACCGAACGAAGCACGCCATTACCAAAACTATTACCGTATAGCTGCATTCCCCCAGCCAAACTTTCTCGCGAGTCTCCGAACCCCAAATTCGAAAACTTTCTTTATTTCACGCGTCATTTGGGAAGATTTGGGAAGATCACCAATGCGCAGTTAATAGCTCAGTTACAGGGAAATTGAACTGATTAGTAACTGATGAAAAAACCTAGAATATTCACTTATCATTAATCACAGCCTCCTTCTAGGGAGAAATGCGAATGGAAAAAGTTGTTTGTCATGCGACTAAAACGACTCAAAAATTTTTAAAAGTTCCCTACTCTCTTTTCCCTACCGTTTCTTCCTCTTCCCCACACGTTCGAATTTTTCAGCGGTTTGCGCCCCCCTCTGCAAATTGCAGTACGCGCTGGGAATACCACCAACGATCTACAAACAACGCATATTGACGTGTGGAGGCGGAAATGCAAATTAGATGCCCGCTTCCGACTTCACTCTGAAATCGCTTCACTCATACGCGCGAACACCTACATCTAATTATCTGTGCGAAGAGATATTTATACGTAATGATCCCTTTTAACAAAAGACGTTGGAGGAAAGAAAATGACAACAAAAGAGGAAAACGTGCACTTTTATAAACGCCGATCCCGAATACAAAGAATTCTTGAATGGAAAAGAACACATAATAACCTTCAAAATTGGAATGAAAGAATCGCCCTAACACTTCACTCTTTTAGCCAAGAGTTTACAGGTTAAAGGTAGATAGTAACAATGCAAAGGTTCCCCCTCTTTCGCAGTGGCAATTGCGAAGGCGAAGGGGATTAGAGGCGGTACGTCCCGGATTTGGAGAGATGAATGCATCATCGTTCATGTCTAATTGTGGTCAGGGATGGCGGAGAGGGAAGGGAGAGGAGATGGGGAAAGGAAGAACTAAGGCGCACGCATTCATTTTGCACTCCCCCCTCCGCGGTATATTTCGACGTCCGGAGGCAAGTAATAATACCAGAAAATAACGCGGGCCGACCTTACGGGAACGTTGGTTAAGTGGTCGTCTGCACCCCTTGTAGCTTCCTCCACCTTGCACAGCCCGAAGTCACTGATCTTGATAACACCATCAGCTGCGATTAGACAATTACGTGCTGCTAAATCTCTGTGAATGCAATTCTGCGAATGCAAATAGCGCATCCCTTGTGCTGCCTGTAAAATGTTGTAAAACACTCGCTTCTGTGCCTCTTCTGCCCTTCCCGTACTCTTAAGACGGTAAGTGGATCTCCCATCATCCAGGAAATGTGGCTAGTCAGTTCACCTCCTCTTAAGCGGTCCCCGCTCACAACGTACTGCGACCACTACATTTAAGTACGACAACCGAATGGCCAACATGCACTGAACGCGGAGGCATTTAAGGGCCGAAACGTGCCTTCCTGCTGAGCGTGTGCTAACCTCGAGACAAAAAGTGATGCGCTCTCCGAGAACGATGTTCGCCTTCTGTGCGTTGAGATGAGCGTCAAGGCTGCCCCCCGGACAATACTCCATCACGATCGCCACCGGTGGATGGTTACATGCCACTCCGAAGAACTACAACGCGTAATTTAATGATTTGAGAAACGCGTGCCGTCGATACGACAGCGAGTCAAAACAACACTGCTCTTCTATTTGGCGAGTGGTCTTTGCTTGAGGAAATGCGATGTGTTAGAAAGTTAATAGTACGCTAAACAGTTAACGCCAAAGTAGTCTAGATGAATCTTGATTGCTGGCAACGGGATATATATACATATACGTACATACATATATGCATATACATACATGTACATGTATTTATACATATGTGTATATATACATGCACATATGCATATGTATATATGTGAATGTATATGTATACACATATTTATGTGTATATATATATGTATATATATACATACATATATATACATATATACATGTATATACATATGTATATGTATATATACATATGTATATGTATATATACATATGTATATGTATATATATACATATATATGTATATATATAAGCTGCGAAACAGAAACTCACCCCTGCTTGACGTCTTCAAAATCTGCTAGGTCTGTCATATCGGTGTCTAACGCAGAATAAGTCGAAAAAAAAAGAAGAAACATCACGAAAATTCGCAAAAAATTCAGCACAGGTGTAAGCAGAGAGAAAGGAATGAAGCCTAAAGGAAAACGTCGAAATTACGGCCCTCATCTCATGACTTTTTTGGGTATTGACTTCACTATTATCTGATCACTCAACACTCTATAGATCTTGCTGAGTCCCGCCCAGAAATCGCTACAGCAACATCATGTAATCATCAATCATGGCAAACTTTGATGTCTCTTCTCCTTTTGATCTTCATTCCTTTCTCTCTGCTTACACCTGTGCTGAATTTTTTGCGAATTTTCGTGATGTTTCTTCTTTTTTTTTCGACTTATTCTGCGTTAGACACCGATATGACAGACCTAGCAGATTTTGAAGACGTCAAGCAGGGGTGAGTTTCTGTTTCGCAGCTTATATATATACATATATATGTATATATATAAGCTGCGAAACAGAAACTCACCCCTGCTTGACGTCTTCAAAATCTGCTAGGTCTGTCATATCGGTGTCTAACGCAGAATAAGTCGAAAAAAAAAGAAGAGACATCACGAAAACTCGCAAAAAATTCAGCACAGGTGTAAGCAGAGAGGAAGGAATGAAGCCTCCAGGAAAACGTCGAAATTACGGCCCTGATCTCATGACTTTTTTGGGTATTGACTTCACTATTATCTGATCACTCAACACTCTATAGATCTTGCTGAGTCCCGCCCAGAAATCGCTACAGCAACATCATGTAATCACCAATCATGGCAAAACTTCGATGTCTCTTCTCCTTTTGATGGATTCTGAATTAGGGAATTCCGACGCTTGAATGAAAAATCGAGCCATTCAAATTATGTCTCACTGATAACCTTATGAATAACGAAATAGAGCCGTTGGTATCGCGAAGGATGAAATATAGCCGTTTATTAAATATATGTGCAGCATATTGCATTTTTAGTGTTTCTAATTTTCGACCCTGCTAGAAATCCATGGATTTTTTTTCGATCGAAAGACTACCTCGCTCTCTCACGATGAGTTCAGTTAAACGTTATGTGACCCCGTCAACTTATCTGTTCCTCTAGTATCATACCCATCCCCACTAATGAATGATTACTCAAGTATCACTGAGAAAAACGCCGTCGCGTTTACAGTGCATAACTAAAAAATAACATGTGTGCAGTGCACAACCCCCAACCTCAGAGTTCCCGATGTTGCCCATAACTCTACGTAACGCCCTTTTTGAAGGATCAAAGACTGTGATGAAACAAAACTTGGAGGCACATATATGTGATTCGTGCCGTCCTTCCGCTTCCCATCCACTCTTCTATTATACCACCAAAATAAGTTACCAAAAAAATGCGTTTTTGGGAACATTACACAGTTCAAATTTCGCGGTAAGCGGGGAGGGGGGGGAGAGGGGGAGGGGTGAACGAAACAAAGCCAGTTGCTCGCACCACCGAATTTGTTAAGAAGTGACATCAAAAAGCGTTACCTGCACAACGTTTTCGTGATTATAGAAGCTCATCACTTTGCCTTCGCGAATCATTGACAGCATAGCTTCCCTTAATTGGTCTTTGTCTCCAACAGCTCCGCTTTTCACGTCCGCGTTTTTGAATGCCTTAATCCAAGTGCTGGTTATGGCTCAGCTGCGAGACAACTTGCAAATTATGGAGCATAGCTTCCCTTAATTGGTCTTTGTCTCCAACAGCTCCGCTTTTCACGTCCGCGTTTTTGAATGCCTTAATCCAAGTGCTGGTCATGGCTCAGCTGCGAGACAACTTGCAAATTATGGAGTCAGAGATATCCCAGGGCCCAAATGAAGAGATTCGTGCTACCTCAGGCACAAACAACAAGGTCTAGAATACCCCACCGAGAAAGAAAATGATGAGATGCCATCTTCCTCTGGCATGTCTGTGCAATAGGCAACGGAACGGAATAATTACAAACTTACCGCGGCCTAGACCTCTTTTTCGTAGCTCAACAAACTGCCTCTGCCGCTTTAATGATGTGTAGTACCTTCAGTAAGAATGGATGTGAAGAAAAAGATACAGGCTGCACTCACCTTGATCACCTTAATGGCTACAGTTATCGACTGTTTGCCATGCTTGCCATCGCACACAAATGTTCCTACGTAAACATCTGCGAAGTTACCGGAACCTAGTGGAGGCTGAAAAGCATCTCGTTTACGATGTGGCGGCTAAAAATCGGTTGAATTATATTTTAAATGCCATATCAACCACAATCAAATGTACTGAAGTGAGTTTTACTAGAAAAATAAATGAATGTATAAACCTGACAGCCCTTTCCTCTCTCTCCTCTCCAGTTTGGAAGGGGATCATTAGTCGCTGTGAAGATACAACAAGCGGGAATGCGTGAAAAGACTTTCACGATATATGCTCCAGCAGTTCCGCTCCTGGGACCAATCAGTTTTGTGCTGCCGTAACGACTAGAAAAACATGTGGAATGATGCAGTAATACTTCCACTGAGCTACTGCTCGTAAAAACCTATAAACGATTCGTTTTCCATAGGCTCAAGCGCTACCCGAAAGCTGCAAAATGAATGCAAGCTTTAAGGGGATTTACAGATTTTCGCAACCCTTTTTAAAGTGGATGGATCAGCTCAAACATGCGAGGTGAACCTAAAGTATAGATTAAAGAAACTCCTCTATAACCAAATTTCATAACATAGGCTACGAGCTGAAACTATCGAACACATACAAGTGAGTTGAAGCAAAGATACGATGTGCCAAAATGCGGTCTGCAAATGTGACATTACCAATGCGCACAAGAAACGAAGGATTTGTGCATCACAACTAAGTACGAAAACCGAGGGCGCAACGAGGTTAAGCTCATCTGTAATGCACACCGTCTCTAATGAGTTTACTGGCTCAGTGAACGACGGACTGGTAAAATGCAAACGGGTGACCAGATAGATAAACGAACAACGGCTATTACTACTGCTTGAGTAACCGCTGTTTCAAAGCTACATAGACGAATGTGAACTCCTATACATTTTCATTTGCATATAACTTTGATTCTAATCGATCGGAGGCTCAGTTAAAGCTCACAGCGAAGGAGATGTGTTTAGACCTCGAGAATGGCTAGAATCCTCATCCGTGAGGTGCCTTCGAACACAGCGAGGTTTATCCCCTCATACTAGAGTTCAACAAACACCTCTGCGGAACGGAAGACGGCGACAGAACAATGTCGCTGATGCCACCCTCGTTACCCATGCGATTAGATATGTGTTAAAGTACACACCTAATCGCATGAGTAAGATTATCGAGGAAGATGGGTAGACCTCGAGAATGGCTAGAATCCTCATCCGTGAGGTGCCTTCGAACACAGCGAGGTTTATCCCCTCATACTAGAGTTCAACAAACACCTCTGCGGAACGGAAGACGGCGACAGAACAATGTCGCTGATGCCACCCTCGTTACCCATGCGATTAGATATGTGTTAAAGTACACACCTAATCGCATGAGTAAGATTATCGAGGAAGATGGGTAATCTGTGGCAGATAGGAGCGAGTTGCAAACACTTGAAATAAGTTTCCGCTCAATCCATTTCTCCTTTGCACTCTTTAGAAGCAGAAGTTGCTACAAATCTTTCTCATCTTTCCTCTGCCTCTCCCACCCTTAGTGCAAAATTCTCCCCGACAAATGAGGGAAATCTAAAAAAACCGCTGAAAAGCTGGCTCATTTTTCGATTACAAGTTCACCCTAAAAGGCAAGAAATTTGCACATGCCTGAATAAATAATCGACAATCGAAATTTTCTAACAAGTCGACATCAAGCAACAATAAGAATGAGCGATTTTCGGGATGGAAGCACACCTTAGTGGGGTCGTAGGATACTGATTCGTGCCTTACAAGCCACTTGGGTCGGGGAACGCCTTCGCTGAGTCGCAAGCCGACTGTCGTCCCGCTCGCGTCTTTAATCCGTAATTGGTGCAACTAAACATGCCCGTACATACTGCAAGACGGAATGCACTGGCCCTCATACATAACTTAGGATTTAGGGGGTAGTTCTCATTTTCAACGAGACTTCAACTACATGCCCAACAATTCTGTATCAAACGGCTCCTTTATTCAGATTTTCAATCCTTCAGCGTGTTCAAGTATGCAAATATCCTCCGACCACAGAGACTTAACGATTCACCCACATTTTCCTTTGTTCCTCCTGCGGACCTATTGATAATGATTTACATTCTCCGACCGATATGCTGTGCAAAACCTCGGCTGAAAGCTTTTTATGGGCTTCAACAATTTTGCATTTGTGAACTTACAGTGACCTCGTATACCTATGAATAACGCCCGTGAACGGCACTTGATAACGCATAAACGACCAAAACAAATGCGTAAATTGCGTTTTTCACGTTTCTAATTTTTGCCACGAGTCCACTTCACCCGCCCTCCCCCCTCCCCCTCCAAACAATCTGGCAGTGCTCACATTGATCAAAGGATCTTGAAGGTGCCACAATGAGAACAACTAGAGTATAGGATCCCACAATCACATGAGATGGGAATACGCTGTGCCGGCAATCGGCCATGCTTTTTAGGTGTTAACGTTTAGAATCTTGAAAGAAAAGGCTGAAGCCCAAAGTTTGATTGCCCAATATGCGCACAAAGTCTGAATACTAAAAAAAACAATATTTATAAGGTACCCTACTAATCTGGTATCTTATAAATACAGTTTGAACTCTTAGATACATCATAGCAAGATACAGATATCTTACGCCCCAACTTGCATAGATCGCATAGTTAATCAAATACACATTTCGAATCGCACCAGTAGCGATCTGTAAACGCGGCAGTCGTCCTGTTCGAAGAACTTGTGCCGACCGTTGAAAATATTCCAAGCGCTAAGCAACAGTACAAAAAAAGCAGGACTAGTACCGCCCAACAACAGCAAATCCTTCGGACCATTCTCAACGTGATATTGGCCCAATCGCATACGCAACCCTTCTGCGAACAATCTCAGTTCCAGCCGTCTTAGTCAAAAAAACCAAAACTCGGCAGACGGTAAATGCATCAGAACTACTTACTTTGTAAAACTGAACCAAGTCATAAACTGTTGGCGCTTTGCGTGATTTCTTCATTGTCGAAATTTGATAAAATCGGCCATCGTTTATCCTCAAAAGTAAATCAGTCCCAACGAAGTATTTCTTACTCTCTACTACAGTTCAGCTAAAATCCTTGCGTTCGCACAAACCGTGCCCTCCACGAAACGAAACAAGCAGACATGCGCATCAACAATACTGTGTTGAAGAAAATGCTGACTTCTGGTAAAATTTCGCTCTCCTCCCTCCCCCGTCCTCTCTCCTACCGATCAAGTAAAGAAATGCCAGCGATTCACCATCGTGACATCACTAGACCACGCTGAAAATGTTTCGACTGCACACAGCCATCGCACATAACAATGAACGAACTCACGGATTGACTGTTAAATGGGCAACTCTCTCGCCGGTGTGCACACTCAGCACAATCCGGTATGCTCCATACACCTCCGTACCACGCACCACAAAGTCGCCTTTCTTCGACAGCAGAGCCCTGATCAATGAACCGTTTTAATTTGACAAGTTCATATGCATCATATGCAACAATTACGCGATGGCAACGCGTTACAGCTGAGGATAACTGCGCATGTCGCCGAAATGACCCAGTCTCCCTACCTTCCCGCTTCCCACACCACCACTCCTCGCGAAAAAAAGTGATTGTAAATGCAAGCAAAACAAAAAATTGAAAATGTTATGAAAACTGATGCCATTCTCTTAAAAGAGCTTATAAGTGCTCTTTTTGGCTTGCAGCCACTCCAAAGCTACTTTCTGCTCAGCACCCTTTGAAAGGCCCTCATCTTTTGGACCTCCCTAATGCGCTCGTTATGCTCATAAGAAAGCTTCTGCCACCTGCGGGAGTGGGACCCGCGACACAACGATTACTAAATAAAAGAAGCACTACTGCTAACCTAACATGGTTCACATTTTCTCTAGTGTTACTACTGGCTGCTATCATGAACGCCGACGAAATTTATGGGAATACGTTCAGACCACATCAATCATAGAAAGAGCCAAACTTGATTTTTCTAACTATTCGAGAGTTTTACCGGCGATGAAAAGTTTTCTTCATGCAAAACGTCATATAAATTTTAATTCTGCTGGTAATTTTACTAATTTTTAATCCATTACGTGCTTTTCGAAAAAAGATATTGAGCTTCTATAAACGACTGCTGGTCTTCCGGTAAAAGGATTGACTCAAATAAATTAATCCCTTCTCATTTTTTCTCCTTCGAGTAATTTCAAACTTTACATTATGCTTTAAAACATTTAAAAAATAATTTACGTTTACATCTGCTCGCCTATTCTTAGTGAACGATATTTAAAGTGGTTTAACTAACTCGGCATCTTTTCGAGAAATGAGTCCGTGATACCAACATTGCTCCTCCAACTTTTTCTTGTCAAATCGTTTTGGTTTTGTGGTCTTTCGTTTCAGATCCGATTGAGCGTCGCTCATTGTTGACGCTAAAATTAACTAATCACTACTTTATTTTACGCTTCACATTTTTCCACCTATGTACAAAACCTCATAAATTACTCTAATACTTCCAAGGTGGAAACGGAGGTCGCTGCTCTGTTCTACATCTTAAATAAAAATCGCAGTGTGTCAAAAATAATAGGTAGAAAGGGCAACGTGTAGGTAGGTGTCAAATGTTACTTCTACCACTCGATCGCACTTACTTGTGCAAATTGAAATAGCTAACAACCGAATGTGCAACCAAAACTAAGTAAGTGCTAATTAAATATATAAATAAGCAGACGGCTGCATGCACACAAGCGTGCATGGAAGGACGACGCATGGAAAAGCATGAATGCATGGAAGCACGGACAATCTCTATGGTATATGTTCCGTTGTGTTCTTCTATGCAGCAGATATATAAGCACCTTTTGCGCTACTGTCTTGTGCTAAATGCCACTATTGCGCTTAGTGTCAAAATAATTTATGGCACTACTTCAACGCCAATCTTCGAACCTGATCGACCCAAAACAAGTGCGTGAAAGAACAAACCGAACTATAAGAAGTACAGAAAACAACCATACCGAATCGTTCCCTCGCTATAAAATGACGACGTCCACTTGTTGTCAGCCTTTTATACCCATTTTGAGGGAGCATACAACGTCAGTATCATTAGATCGAAACATGTTCAGTGTTGTCTTGCGCTCGTTCCTCATTGGATGCAAATTGCTGCAATATTCAGAATACACTTTCATGCAAATTTTTAACCAATGACATTTACTTGCTTTACAGTTTTAAAATATACCTCTTAATTAGCAACACCGCGAAGAGGAGAACGCAGAGAACTAAGCAAACGAACGCCAACGTGTTCGCTCAAGTATAACGACATTCGTTAGCGTATTCGCTCACACGTATATGTTTGGGTATTCACGCTCACGTTCACACCTTAACAGGTATTCACACGCATACGTTTATGCAAGTTTGAATTATGGCCACTCACAAACGATGAAAACGCACATCAGTGAACTGCTAGGCCTACCTCGAAAACACGACGCGAGACGACAGTGTCGCGCATTCTGAATGCTGCCAAGTCAACGTTGGTCACACCTCTGCAGTTGCTCATTTGTCGCCCAAAGTTCGCAAACACGCCTGTGCACCAGATATCTACGCATGTACCTATTCCAAAGCACCATTACAGCAGCTTCATAGTCGGCAATCTGCGAGCGATATAATGTCGCCCCCTGAGCTCGAAGGGTAGCCTTCAGGACTGCCGACACGTGCAAAATCCGAAGCGCATCCATAGACCTCTGGTTTTCCTGAATGTTACACGTGTCATGACACGACTTCAGCAACCTCCATTAATCTGAGTTGTAACTGGCACTAAATTGCAAATTGTTGCCAGATGCCCGCTTAACGCACTAAATTTTGCCGTTTAAACGACAGAATTATGAATGGCAAACAATATTCGGTTCACTTCCGATGCGCTTTCATTATCGTTATTCTCATTCACCAAGCGAAACCAGCACATTAAGTGCGATTCGACAAGTCAACGCAAACTTGCAACAACATTTTATCAGCACGTCAATTTCGATAATGAACGCAGTTCGTGTTAATCGATCTGGTGCAATGAGTGCAGCATTGCAACAATTTGCAATGAGCGTAGGATTGCAAAAATTTGCAATGAGCGCAGCAGCGCGTTGCCGATGGTGTTGCGAATCGAAATGCTTAGATTCAAGTTGTCAGTCGTTATTGGTGCACCCGTTAACGTCAAAATGTCAACGCAAAGCACATCGCTACAAATAGTTGCGGTTCAGTCCACTGCAGTGGTCGCCAATCGCATCATTTCTTTTTTTTCGACCTCGTCTTGCGTTCTGCAAAACAATGCTCAGCCCATGTTTCATCCTGCTCAATGTTAAACAACTTTCCTTTGTCTTATTCTTATGTCCGTTGAGTACGTTTTTTCCACAGTTCTTTTGNAGGCGGAGGTGTTCTAGAACATGTTTGCTTTCCCAGAGTTATTTTGCAAAAATGTTTTCTGCCTTTCCATTTTCATTGCTGAATTTACTTGATAGCAATATATCAGCTTTTAAAACCCCAGCAAACAATACAGCAAAAAAAGAACGTGCTAATTCGCATCACAGTGCTGACCTAGAATACAATGAAACATATAAACAAATGATTAAAATTTTAACCAACCTTTCAACTTGCTACTCTTCTTTCGATGTCCCTTCTTCTTTTTGCCCTTCGAGCTGAAAAACAGGCTATTTTGAGTAACTTTTTTTCGCTCTCTCCATTGTGATGTTCAATCCTTCCGGTGAACGTAACAACGCGTTTTCACTCATATTTGTCCACGAGAGGCACATCGCAGTGAACATTCAATTCAGTATTTGGAACGATGCGCGCACGAGTGACCTCAGGTATGATACACTCATCCGTTATCCCCCCTTTCTTCAAAAATTCGCCCGAGTCTCTACTCGACAACTCGAGCGGGCATTTCTTAATTTCTACAAGACTTTCCAAAATCCCAGAACCGTTCTCACTTTTTTTGCAGTTCTTGAGATCAAACAACTCACCCTTTCTCAGCTGAGCCTTCCTTGCTTCCTTTAGATTTTAATCCTTCTTTGCTTCCTGCCTCTGAACTTCCAGTTCCTATGTTACCCTGCAATTAATTTTATACTATCATCACGTAATAGCCAATTGCATTCAAAGGTAGAAGTTAAAACTCAGTTTGCTTAGCATGTTATCGCTCGGTTCCTCAGTGCGATGTCTCGATGTTACTGAGGCAATCAATCGCACGCCGAGCACAGCCATCCCTTTGGCTGTTTTAGCCTGTTGTTAACCACCCGCTAGCTAGGCTGTCAGTGGTATGGTGGGAAACAGGCGGGAATCGAACCCGGGTCTCCCCGCATGCGAAGCTGGGCTCTACCACTGAGCTATTGCCGCCCGAATTTGGTTAGGCTGAATTTATATCTGCTGCATAACCGAAAGCGATTTCGAAATGCCAGTCTGTAGTTTTCCTTACCATTGACAGAGCCGGCGGAGGTGGAGTGCTAGCATCAGGGACGCCTTCTAGTGGAGGAGGTGGTGCTACGGCTTCAACCGGAGGTGCTTCGGGAGGTGCAGGTTCACCAGCCGGAGGAGCCTCTGGTGGCGCTGCCGGCGGGGCCTCAGCAGGTGGTGCGGGTGGAGCTTCTGCAGGTGGTGCGGGTGGAGCTTCTGCAGGTGGTGCGGGTGGAGCTTCTGCAGGTGGTGCGGGTGAAGCTTCTGCAGGTGGTGCAGATGGAGCTTCTGCAGGTGGTGCGGGTGGAGCTTCTACAGGTGGTGCAGATGGAGCTTCTACAGGTGGTGGGGGTGGAGCTTCTGCAGGTGGTGCGGGTGGAGCTTCTGCAGGTGGTGCGGCCGGAGTCTCAGCAGCTGCTGATGGTGTTTCAGACGCAGGTGCGGCTGACTCTTGAGCTGTGGACCGTGCCGGAGGGGCGCCTTCAGTACCCTGAAAACGTTGAAATTCCTTGGTATGAGATGAGCCAGATTTGATTCTGTAATGAGCAAGAGTGATCATAAAAAGCAATTAAGGACGTACTTGGCACGGTGCTGATGTGCCGTCAGTTGGTGCTCCGCTCAGTGCCATCTGTTGATTCTGTAAGTGAGGAAGGCAATATTAGTGAGCAACGTTAGGCGACCTAAGAAGCGACCATCCTTTCCTCTCAACACAAACTTTAACGCTTGCAAGATTTCGACAGAGGAATTCATTCCAGGTGGACCGCGAACAACCTTATGATAATAAACAGCGGATCAAGTCGACTAAACACCAGAACCTGCGAAAAATGGAAACTTCAATTAAAAGAAACTCCCTTCCCGACGAAAGCCTACCTCCCAATGAACTTGTGAATCTTTCATACGCTTCCCGCCTTCAAATATAGGAAATAGAACCCCTCTTTGGTGTAGAACCTTCATCCGAGACCTCATGAAAAATAGAACGCTCGAAGATACTGTTGGAGAATATGGCTTGTAAATAAGATTCGGTAGTATTTTAAGAGGCTCGATAAATCCTAGTTCGAACGGGAACTGAAAGACCTAGAGCACTGTGCGATCCCCGGCATACGAATGAATTTGCCATCTATATGCGACCCAAATAAAAAGCGACGACGATAAGCGGATAAGCGCAAAGTCAAGCTGACACTCCAGCATTTTCACAATTTTGAAGCAGTTACTCTCAGACGACCTTGAAGACGAAATATCCTGCAGCAATAACTGCTAATATCAGCAGAATCAAAATGAGAGACATCTCGATTTGACCGACGCACTTGGTTAGTAACGGATCTACGAATGATTTGCTTTCGTTTCTAATCCACTTATATATGCTTTCAGATATGCAAAGTTACACTTCTTGCAAACTTTGCAAGCTTGCGTAGCAACTAACAACTAATTGTGCATGTGTGCGGTCTTCCCCGCTCTACCTTTCATTAACTGCATTTGTGCGTCGTCCTCGCATATGCCAATTTGCATATGCGCTTTCCATTCGTTTGCATATTCAACCAACATCCGCCCGTCCCGCTCATTTTTACGTGTAGGCGATTTGCTCGCCTAATTACCGGATTAACCGTACGTGAGTGTGGATGAGCCACCAAAGGTGAACGAGCCAGCAAATGCAAGTCTTATGCAAATTGATATAAATTGCTGGCATAATGTTGATGTAAGCCAAGATGACAACCAACTTGCAATCACTTATGGAAAAGATAAGTTGATAAGCTGCACGTGCATGACGCATCGGAATTCAGATGCCACTACGAACCATCATGTTCTGCTCCTTCATGTTTGAGGCACAAACTGCCGAAATCAAGCGTGTCTTTTCGTCATCACCTATAACTCTGTCCTATTTTTATTTTCACCCTAACCTCAATCCGTCCTTCGTACGAAAATCCAGCCGCTGGCCACAAAACGCACCTTCACAACGAAATATCCCACTGCAACAAATGCCAATATCAATACAACTAGTATAATCCACGTCTTCACTCCAGTCCTGTTAGTAATTCGCTTGCGAATGATTGCTGACCGTCCTCTTCTCGCTTACATACAACCGTAAAATGCTGATCTTTAGTAACACAGTTTATATGCATGCATGCATTAGTGAGGGTTAACTGTCGAAAGGGATGGTAAGGAACGTCGCAGTAGTGAAATGAGGAGCATTAATGAGGAGCACTGTTAGTCGTTTTTAGTTTAATTTCGCCATTCAAATCCGCCTCAATATTCGCCCAGCGACCCTTTTCCCGTGTGCAGTGTTTTAAGGGACATTTAGCGTTTAGTTGTATATGTAAATGTCTGCCATATGCATCGTTAGAGAACCTCTTATACCTTATTTTTCCTGAACTCAGATACAATTTCAGCACGCGAACTTCCCTTCCATTTTTTCTAAAAGCAACAACGAATCTCGAGATTTACACGAAGTATTTGTTTATCAAGGTGAAAAGAGAAATTGGCATAATGGAATTTGCACAATAAAATTTTGTATATTAGTGATTAGCAAGAAAGTATCTAAAACAGTGTTAGTTAACAAACGCGAGATTGCCATTTGGTTATCCAAGAGGGTCACAATGCGGCTGCAGCTCTTCTTCACTATTTCGATTTTATTTACGTGCTGCTTCTCAAAGCTTTTCATTTACCGCGTTCCACTCAACAAAGATATTCGTGTTCGTGAATTAGTTAATGCCTCATCGTTTCGCATATTGCAGCTCAGAACCTTCATTTAATTAATTGGGAGACCGATGAAACCTCAAAGATCTCTTTTCTTTACATATGCCCTCATGTCATTCGACGCGCTCACATTACATCCGAATTCTAACGCTGTTCAAAGCACTGCTCGAAAATGTGCTCACTTTGAGATCTTATCAATGCATTACAAAAAAAAGTGGCGACAGTTCACTTGTCGAGATCAGCCCATAAGCAGCGCCATCTTTTCAAGTGTGGGGAGGGTAGAAGGGAGGAAAGCGGGGAGAGGGATGGAGGGAGGGAGGAAGTGGGAGAGGAACTGTACCTATACTCATTTATGCATCTGCGAGCTTTTATTGTGCCCAAAAATTTTCTAAAAATAAATCCGAAGTGATCATAACAGCATTTGTTGTAAGCGAAACCGACTGAGTGTATTTTCAGGAGAGCGAAGTGAATCGGTTGAATAGGAAGTTAAGAGAATGCAAAAGGAAGGCGGAAGTAATCGTGGATAAAGTCGAGTTGACGGTGCCAGACGAGCACTCCAGGTGTCGCAACACGCTCACCTATATCTGGAAAAAGCATGTGCTTAACAAACGATATCGCATTATCAGTCGCAAAAAACGAACATTTTACAAATTCCTCCCTAAAGATGACGCACTTCGTCTCGTAAGTTAATTATTTAGGGGCTTTGTAAGTTAATTTTTTTAAAGTAAATATATTCTTCGGCTTTAGACTGGCTTTAGAGGAAATCCGTGCTACCTTAGGGTCCACGTTTTATGGTGCCTAATGGTCGGCATACAAGACGACTTTGCGGAAATGCGCATGGCAAATATGGGCCGGATACAAAAGGAAGGTGACAAAGTTGTATTTGATGCGAGTTTGAAATCTTTTTTTCGTAACGATCCAAGCATTTTTGACGACGAAAATTCGTTTTCACGTTTTTCAAGCAAAAATAAATCGCGGAAAAGATTCGGAAGCCTACTGGCAATGTATCATTCTCCAATTTATCGTATTAGAGCAATCTGAGTTTCGCAAATATTGCAACCACGATGCACGCTAAGAGCACGCAACGTATACGTACAACACACCGCATCGCTAAGCGGTAAAGCGGATTCTGCTATGCCAGCAACTGCTCGTGTGCATTGTGCACATCGAACACATGTAGCACATAGTCCGAAATGAGCGACTGCGACCATTTCCGAAACTATATGTGCAGCGAATATTCGCCACAAACGTCTCCGGAAAACTTCGAAAGGCGGACGAAACGTGCAATCAGCGACGATGAGATTATCTTCTAAGTTCTGCAAACTTTACAAAAACGATCAAGCGCCCATCTAGAGCAGTTAGTAAACAATGAAACAGACCTAGTCCTTTTTTTTTCGCCAACTGGCTCATGAGCTTTTCAGTCCAGTTGTCCATGAGGCAAAAAATTTAGCAATTTTAAGAACGAAATAGAACACAGAATGCCACAGTAATCCTTACACGGTTTTGACATCCCTCCGAGCGCTCTGTGGAACCTAGTTCGATCATCCGCGATATTTTTATTGCCTTAGTGTATTGCTGTAAGGCGATTGTTTGTTTAAGAAGTACAACGCGGGAGCGCCCAAATGTACCGTATTAATGTCAATAGCAAAAACGCAACTGTTTATGTTAATGATGTGCCAAAGAAAACCATTCACCTTCCGCACCATACGACTGAAACAAGTACACGATACACAAGTGATCCCAGAGGACGAACAAAACGATACATATATGCATCTTGCCGACTATAACTCCACTGGCGATTGGCAGCAGCATCAAGGTTCACACCTTTACTCCACATTATTTTGCTTTATTTGACTTTTTATAATGTATAATTTTAATACTGTCAGCAATACATCCACGCATATCCACGTTATTTCAAGTGATTCTTTCAAGGTTCGCACCCAACTCGTCACTGCTAAACCTTTTCGCTCGACGGCTCAGGCCTCTCACCGTCGATGCTGACAAATGGTCCCTAATTGGCTCCATATTTTTTGCCCGTACATGACAAGCATCTTCTCACTAATGCGAGCAGTGCGGTGTCGCTATTCAAACAGTTTCTCTGCAGTTTGAAATCCTCGCTGACTCCTCTCTCGTTAGACCAATCACCCAAGAAATAATGGATGAATCAATGTGTTTTCTCCGCAGTTACGCAACAATTTTGACCGATGAATAAAATCACAATTGAGCGGTTTGCGAAAGGACGCAGCAAAAATACTATTCTATCGAACGTGCCAAAACTATTTTTGAAAAAAGTAATCAACGATATTTTAATATTTAATACTTTCTAAAGTATTCAGGTGTCAAATACTAAGCAAATTTCTCAATTTCTCACTTAAGCTTATCGTTGTAGGATTTACCATCCCGTTATCCAAGGGAATTTCGTTGGCAATAGTTTGCGTTGGTGCTGTCGGTCTTCTCGCTATCGGTGTTGCTTTGGGATACTCAATGGCACTTATGTTACACAGAAACGCTGCTTCCAAGCCAATATTTTCAACGTCACGTTCAAAGAAGGCGGTGCCAGCCGCTCTCGCCAAATCAAACGATCAAGAAGTCGGTATTACCAGTCCAGAACACTTAGTGGTGAGCACGTCTTGTTGATCAAAAATCCTCTAGTCGTCTGACTCAATATGTTTTGACATCTCTAACTGCAGTAAAGTAACACTGCTTTATCGGCCAAGAACCTAAGCATTTTAATGGTCTCATCATCGTAACAAACTTTCAAACACGGGGAGAGTGTATTTTGAACGGGAGGGGCGTTACACTGGCCATGATGATCACGACGAAGACAAGAAGTAGTCCTGAGACGATGCGAACTCTCCCAAGATAGTTTGGATGCTCTCCAGTCAGATATGCATCATCCAGAAATAACGTGGACATGGGATCTGAGTCTGCATGGCTTCAGATCCGCAAAGAGGTAACTGAGTCGAGACGTTTCTATATGAGTACGCTTTATTTAACAGCTTGATAACGAACAATTATCGGAGTGAATCTGTCAACTCTTTGAGGGAGAAAAAAAGCAGCCGTTGCCAGCAACAAGTGCACAAACGTCGAAGGTGGATGAACCAAATGCGGCAACCGCAAATGATAAACTATCCAAACAATGTCTGGTAATTACTAACTGATTTTTGGTGGTTCACCAACATGGCTTACCTTAAACACTGAGCTACTACAGAACCACTACATACACCATTTACCAGTCCAGAACGCTTAGCAGTGGTAAGCTCTTCGCAATACGAACTAACAACGAGTTTTAGATGTGCTAGCCATACGTATTCGTGCTAACAAAGCAAATTGAGTCTACGAAGCTCACTCAAAACCAATTAACCTTCTACGTTCTGTTTGATCTCACTAAACTAGCATTATCGTTAGCTTATTTCTATCTCCTTATATTCTCTTCACATTTCGACACGGCATATTACGTCCATAAGAAACGCCTATCGGCTTCGTCCGCATTTCACTAGTGGTGTGCAACCTGCAGCTACCATCGCTATGAAATGCTAGCCCGCCATCTTCAGACAGTCACTCTACTGAAAAAGTGCTATGAATTTATGTTTACGCTGAAAATATCGTTATATCTGTATTTGTAGACATATACAATTATATGTCTACTTACGGCCCCTATATTTTTATTTGTGATGGTGTCGTTGGTTATTTAGTAGGTGCTTAAGAACATCGGCACCTATGTAATCATCTTTTGTGTTTGCGTAAAGTAATATTCTAGAAAGCCTTTGGAAATAACGCTGCTCCAAACTTTTGGGACACAAGCGGGCCATCATCGAAGCATTTAATTCAGCAAAAGTAATGGTGTTTTAACAGCAGATCTGAAAATACTCCTCCCAAAATTTAGCCCACTTCCGAGGCCGTCATCAAACGGTCCACTACTAAAACAACAGTCGTCGGTTGCCCAAGAAAAGCGTGCCTGACCATTTGCGCCCCACGCACTAACGCATTAAGACGTTTGCGCGCTGAGGGGATCATCCACAACAGCACTAGCTGCATGCCACTGTATTTTAGCATACTTGCAGTCAGTTCAATCAACTGTTTTACGCTTTCCGTACCTTTATGGGATTCGCACTTGAGCTGCATTGCAGGATGAAGATCAAATGGACGAGAACACTTACGCGAACGTTGAGCTGGCTGGAGAGACAAAAGTAACCAATGTTCAGTAAACGTAAACATAGCCAGTGCATTGCTGAGGCGCTGTGTACCGCACAGCCTCGAACACATCCCCCGGGCTAAAAACACTCCATCGCAGATGGGATTCAATGGAAGGTTTTAAGCGTCCAACAAACCATACCGTTTACCCTACCCATCTAGGCTAGATACGCCCTTTCCCAAAAGGTGAAATCTTTGAAACGCACTGACATGGTCGTTCAGAACAAATGTTGAGGAAAATGGCTCCCAGTCAAACGGGAAGACTCCATTCCATAAGATATGATATCTTCATCATTTGAGTCTTTTTGAAAGGATCCGCTTTCGAAAACACTCGCCGCACGTAAAGAGGCGAGATCCGAATTTTCTGTTACCACCAACAGTAACTGTGAAGTAGGCGAACAGAAGGGGGGACAAGGCTGATAAGATGGCACAGCGACCAAACCCAGCGTTGTTCCTGGAGGCTAGAGGTTGCTCATCGATTCCAAGCTCCTCTACCTACTTTTTCGTTTACTTCGTTTGTTTACAGCCTTTTAATAAACTTTTGCAACTCCTCTCTGTGTCACTGAACGCAGAACTGCACATGCATGCTCTCCTTTCATCACCACCAAACAAATATCGCGCGATTTTGGCCACACGCCCGAAGAGCCCCGATTTTTTCTGCGGCCATATAATCCGCCGTTCAGTAGCTGAATGCTCTAATGGAGTCCTGCATCGCCTCTCCATCCTTCCTCCCCCTCCTCACAATCTAAACGAATGTCCTCCGCAGCAAAAAAAAATTGAGGGTGCCCTGGACACAGTGATAAACTAAACCAAGAATGAATTTCAATCGTATTTCTCTGCGTGGAGCTTCTGCAGGTGGTGCGGGTGGAGCTTCTGCAGGTGGTGCGGGTGGAGCTTCTGCAGGTGGTGCGGGTGGAGCTTCTGCAGGTGGTGCGGGTGGAGCTTCTGCAGGTGGTGCGGGTGGAGCTTCTGCAGGTGGTGCGGGTGGAGCTTCTGCAGGTGGTGCGGGTGGAGCTTCTGCAGGTGGTGCGGGTGGAGCTTCTGCAGGTGGTGCGGGTGGAGCTTCTGCAGGTGGTGCGGGTGGAGCTTCTGCAGGTGGTGCGGGTGGAGCTTCTGCAGGTGGTGCGGGTGGAGCTTCTGCAGGTGGTGCGGGTGGAGCTTCTGCAGGTGGTGCGGGTGGAGCTTCTGCAGGTGGTGCGGGTGGAGCTTCTGCAGGTGGTGCGGGTGGAGCTTCTGCAGGTGGTGCGGGTGGAGCTTCTGCAGGTGGTGCGGGTGGAGCTTCTGCAGGTGGTGCGGGTGGAGCTTCTGCAGGTGGTGCGGGTGGAGCTTCTGCAGGTGGTGCGGGTGGAGCTTCTGCAGGTGGTGCGGGTGGAGCTTCTGCAGGTGGTGCGGGTGGAGCTTCTGCAGGTGGTGCGGGTGGAGCTTCTGCAGGTGGTGCGGGTGGAGCTTCTGCAGGTGGTGCGGGTGGAGCTTCTGCAGGTGGTGCGGGTGGAGCTTCTGCAGGTGGTGCGGGTGGAGCTTCTGCAGGTGGTGCGGGTGGAGCTTCTGCAGGTGGTGCGGGTGGAGCTTCTGCAGGTGGTGCGGGTGGAGCTTCTGCAGGTGGTGCGGGTGGAGCTTCTGCAGGTGGTGCGGGTGGAGCTTCTGCAGGTGGTGCGGGTGGAGCTTCTGCAGGTGGTGCGGGTGGAGCTTCTGCAGGTGGTGCGGGTGGAGCTTCTGCAGGTGGTGCGGGTGGAGCTTCTGCAGGTGGTGCGGGTGGAGCTTCTGCAGGTGGTGCGGGTGGAGCTTCTGCAGGTGGTGCGGGTGGAGCTTCTGCAGGTGGTGCGGCCGGAGTCTCAGCAGCTGCTGATGGTGTTTCAGACGCAGGTGCGGCTGACTCTTGAGCTGTGGACCGTGCCGGAGGGGCGCCTTCAGTACCCTGAAAACGTTGAAATTCCTTGGTATGAGATGAGCCAGATTTGATTCTGTAATGAGCAAGAGTGATCATAAAAAGCAATTAAGAAGGACGTACTTGGCACGGTGCTGATGTGCCGTCAGTTGGTGCTCCGCTCAGTGCCATCTGTTGATTCTGTAAGTGAGGAAGGCAATATTAGTGAGCAACGTTAGGCGACCTAAGAAGCGACCATCCTTTCCTCTCAACACAAACTTTAACGCTTGCAAGATTTCGACACAGGAATTCATTCCAGGTGGACCGCGAACAACCTTATGATAATAAACAGCGGATCAAGTCGACTAAACACCAGAACCTGCGAAAAATGGAAACTTCAATTAAAAGAAACTCCCTTCCCGACGAAAGCCTACCTCCCAATGAACTTGTGAATCTTTCATACGCTTCCCGCCTTCAAATATAGGAAATAGATCCCCTCTTTGGTGTAGAACCTTCATCCGAGACCTCATGAAAAATAGAACGCTCGAAGATACTGTTGGAGAATATGGCTTGTAAATAAGATTCGGTAGTATTTTAAGAGGCTCGATAAATCCTAGTTCGAACGGGAACTGAAAGACCTAGAGCACTGTGCGATCCCCGGCATACGAATGAATTTGCCATCTATATGCGACCCAAATAAAAAGCGACGACGATAAGCGGATAAGCGCAAAGTCAAGCTGACACTCCAGCATTTTCACAATTTTGAAGCAGTTACTCTCAGACGACCTTGAAGACGAAATATCCTGCAGCAATAACTGCTAATATCAGCAGAATCAAAATGAGAGACATCTCGATTTGACCGACGCACTTGGTTAGTAACGGATCTACGAATGATTTGCTTTCGTTTCTAATCCACTTATATATGCTTTCAGATATGCAAAGTTACACTTCTTGCAAACTTTGCAAGCTTGCGTAGCAACTAACAACTAATTGTGCATGTGTGCGGTCTTCCCCGCTCTACCTTTCATTAACTGCATTTGTGCGTCGTCCTCGCATATGCCAATTTGCATATGCGCTTTCCATTCGTTTGCATATTCAACCAACATCCGCCCGTCCCGCTCATTTTTACGTGTAGGCGATTTGCTCGCCTAATTACCGGATTAACCGTACGTGAGTGTGGATGAGCCACCAAAGGTGAACGAGCCAGCAAATGCAAGTCTTATGCAAATTGATATAAATTGCTGGCATAATGTTGATGTAAGCCAAGATGACAACCAACTTGCAATCACTTATGGAAAAGATAAGTTGATAAGCTGCACGTGCATGACGCATCGGAATTCAGATGCCACTACGAACCATCATGTTCTGCTCCTTCATGTTTGAGGCACAAACTGCCGAAATCAAGCGTGTCTTTTCGTCATCACCTATAACTCTGTCCTATTTTTATTTTCACCCTAACCTCAATCCGTCCTTCGTACGAAAATCCAGCCGCTGGCCACAAAACGCACCTTCACAACGAAATATCCCACTGCAACAAATGCCAATATCAATACAACTAGTATAATCCACGTCTTCACTCCAGTCCTGTTAGTAATTCGCTTGCGAATGATTGCTGACCGTCCTCTTCTCGCTTACATACAACCGTAAAATGCTGATCTTTAGTAACACAGTTTATATGCATGCATGCATTAGTGAGGGTTAACTGTCGAAAGGGATGGTAAGGAACGTCGCAGTAGTGAAATGAGGAGCATTAATGAGGAGCACTGTTAGTCGTTTTTAGTTTAATTTCGCCATTCAAATCCGCCTCAATATTCGCCCAGCGACCCTTTTCCCGTGTGCAGTGTTTTAAGGGACATTTAGCGTTTAGTTGTATATGTAAATGTCTGCCATATGCATCGTTAGAGAACCTCTTATACCTTATTTTTCCTGAACTCAGATACAATTTCAGCACGCGAACTTCCCTTCCATTTTTTCTAAAAGCAACAACGAATCTCGAGATTTACACGAAGTATTTGTTTATCAAGGTGAAAAGAGAAATTGGCATAATGGAATTTGCACAATAAAATTTTGTATATTAGTGATTAGCAAGAAAGTATCTAAAACAGTGTTAGTTAACAAACGCGAGATTGCCATTTGGTTATCCAAGAGGGTCACAATGCGGCTGCAGCTCTTCTTCACTATTTCGATTTTATTTACGTGCTGCTTCTCAAAGCTTTTCATTTACCGCGTTCCACTCAACAAAGATATTCGTGTTCGTGAATTAGTTAATGCCTCATCGTTTCGCATATTGCAGCTCAGAACCTTCATTTAATTAATTGGGAGACCGATGAAACCTCAAAGATCTCTTTTCTTTACATATGCCCTCATGTCATTCGACGCGCTCACATTACATCCGAATTCTAACGCTGTTCAAAGCACTGCTCGAAAATGTGCTCACTTTGAGATCTTATCAATGCATTACAAAAAAAAGTGGCGACAGTTCACTTGTCGAGATCAGCCCATAAGCAGCGCCATCTTTTCAAGTGTGGGGAGGGTAGAAGGGAGGAAAGCGGGGAGAGGGATGGAGGGAGGGAGGAAGTGGGAGAGGAACTGTACCTATACTCATTTATGCATCTGCGAGCTTTTATTGTGCCCAAAAATTTTCTAAAAATAAATCCGAAGTGATCATAACAGCATTTGTTGTAAGCGAAACCGACTGAGTGTATTTTCAGGAGAGCGAAGTGAATCGGTTGAATAGGAAGTTAAGAGAATGCAAAAGGAAGGCGGAAGTAATCGTGGATAAAGTCGAGTTGACGGTGCCAGACGAGCACTCCAGGTGTCGCAACACGCTCACCTATATCTGGAAAAAGCATGTGCTTAACAAACGATATCGCATTATCAGTCGCAAAAAACGAACATTTTACAAATTCCTCCCTAAAGATGACGCACTTCGTCTCGTAAGTTAATTATTTAGGGGCTTTGTAAGTTAATTTTTTTAAAGTAAATATATTCTTCGGCTTTAGACTGGCTTTAGAGGAAATCCGTGCTACCTTAGGGTCCACGTTTTATGGTGCCTAATGGTCGGCATACAAGACGACTTTGCGGAAATGCGCATGGCAAATATGGGCCGGATACAAAAGGAAGGTGACAAAGTTGTATTTGATGCGAGTTTGAAATCTTTTTTTCGTAACGATCCAAGCATTTTTGACGACGAAAATTCGTTTTCACGTTTTTCAAGCAAAAATAAATCGCGGAAAAGATTCGGAAGCCTACTGGCAATGTATCATTCTCCAATTTATCGTATTAGAGCAATCTGAGTTTCGCAAATATTGCAACCACGATGCACGCTAAGAGCACGCAACGTATACGTACAACACACCGCATCGCTAAGCGGTAAAGCGGATTCTGCTATGCCAGCAACTGCTCGTGTGCATTGTGCACATCGAACACATGTAGCACATAGTCCGAAATGAGCGACTGCGACCATTTCCGAAACTATATGTGCAGCGAATATTCGCCACAAACGTCTCCGGAAAACTTCGAAAGGCGGACGAAACGTGCAATCAGCGACGATGAGATTATCTTCTAAGTTCTGCAAACTTTACAAAAACGATCAAGCGCCCATCTAGAGCAGTTAGTAAACAATGAAACAGACCTAGTCCTTTTTTTTTCGCCAACTGGCTCATGAGCTTTTCAGTCCAGTTGTCCATGAGGCAAAAAATTTAGCAATTTTAAGAACGAAATAGAACACAGAATGCCACAGTAATCCTTACACGGTTTTGACATCCCTCCGAGCGCTCTGTGGAACCTAGTTCGATCATCCGCGATATTTTTATTGCCTTAGTGTATTGCTGTAAGGCGATTGTTTGTTTAAGAAGTACAACGCGGGAGCGCCCAAATGTACCGTATTAATGTCAATAGCAAAAACGCAACTGTTTATGTTAATGATGTGCCAAAGAAAACCATTCACCTTCCGCACCATACGACTGAAACAAGTACACGATACACAAGTGATCCCAGAGGACGAACAAAACGATACATATATGCATCTTGCCGACTATAACTCCACTGGCGATTGGCAGCAGCATCAAGGTTCACACCTTTACTCCACATTATTTTGCTTTATTTGACTTTTTATAATGTATAATTTTAATACTGTCAGCAATACATCCACGCATATCCACGTTATTTCAAGTGATTCTTTCAAGGTTCGCACCCAACTCGTCACTGCTAAACCTTTTCGCTCGACGGCTCAGGCCTCTCACCGTCGATGCTGACAAATGGTCCCTAATTGGCTCCATATTTTTTGCCCGTACATGACAAGCATCTTCTCACTAATGCGAGCAGTGCGGTGTCGCTATTCAAACAGTTTCTCTGCAGTTTGAAATCCTCGCTGACTCCTCTCTCGTTAGACCAATCACCCAAGAAATAATGGATGAATCAATGTGTTTTCTCCGCAGTTACGCAACAATTTTGACCGATGAATAAAATCACAATTGAGCGGTTTGCGAAAGGACGCAGCAAAAATACTATTCTATCGAACGTGCCAAAACTATTTTTGAAAAAAGTAATCAACGATATTTTAATATTTAATACTTTCTAAAGTATTCAGGTGTCAAATACTAAGCAAATTTCTCAATTTCTCACTTAAGCTTATCGTTGTAGGATTTACCATCCCGTTATCCAAGGGAATTTCGTTGGCAATAGTTTGCGTTGGTGCTGTCGGTCTTCTCGCTATCGGTGTTGCTTTGGGATACTCAATGGCACTTATGTTACACAGAAACGCTGCTTCCAAGCCAATATTTTCAACGTCACGTTCAAAGAAGGCGGTGCCAGCCGCTCTCGCCAAATCAAACGATCAAGAAGTCGGTATTACCAGTCCAGAACACTTAGTGGTGAGCACGTCTTGTTGATCAAAAATCCTCTAGTCGTCTGACTCAATATGTTTTGACATCTCTAACTGCAGTAAAGTAACACTGCTTTATCGGCCAAGAACCTAAGCATTTTAATGGTCTCATCATCGTAACAAACTTTCAAACACGGGGAGAGTGTATTTTGAACGGGAGGGGCGTTACACTGGCCATGATGATCACGACGAAGACAAGAAGTAGTCCTGAGACGATGCGAACTCTCCCAAGATAGTTTGGATGCTCTCCAGTCAGATATGCATCATCCAGAAATAACGTGGACATGGGATCTGAGTCTGCATGGCTTCAGATCCGCAAAGAGGTAACTGAGTCGAGACGTTTCTATATGAGTACGCTTTATTTAACAGCTTGATAACGAACAATTATCGGAGTGAATCTGTCAACTCTTTGAGGGAGAAAAAAAGCAGCCGTTGCCAGCAACAAGTGCACAAACGTCGAAGGTGGATGAACCAAATGCGGCAACCGCAAATGATAAACTATCCAAACAATGTCTGGTAATTACTAACTGATTTTTGGTGGTTCACCAACATGGCTTACCTTAAACACTGAGCTACTACAGAACCACTACATACACCATTTACCAGTCCAGAACGCTTAGCAGTGGTAAGCTCTTCGCAATACGAACTAACAACGAGTTTTAGATGTGCTAGCCATACGTATTCGTGCTAACAAAGCAAATTGAGTCTACGAAGCTCACTCAAAACCAATTAACCTTCTACGTTCTGTTTGATCTCACTAAACTAGCATTATCGTTAGCTTATTTCTATCTCCTTATATTCTCTTCACATTTCGACACGGCATATTACGTCCATAAGAAACGCCTATCGGCTTCGTCCGCATTTCACTAGTGGTGTGCAACCTGCAGCTACCATCGCTATGAAATGCTAGCCCGCCATCTTCAGACAGTCACTCTACTGAAAAAGTGCTATGAATTTATGTTTACGCTGAAAATATCGTTATATCTGTATTTGTAGACATATACAATTATATGTCTACTTACGGCCCCTATATTTTTATTTGTGATGGTGTCGTTGGTTATTTAGTAGGTGCTTAAGAACATCGGCACCTATGTAATCATCTTTTGTGTTTGCGTAAAGTAATATTCTCGAAAGCCTTTGGAAATAACGCTGCTCCAAACTTTTGGGACACAAGCGGGCCATCATCGAAGCATTTAATTCAGCAAAAGTAATGGTGTTTTAACAGCAGATCTGAAAATACTCCTCCCAAAATTTAGCCCACTTCCGAGGCCGTCATCAAACGGTCCACTACTAAAACAACAGTCGTCGGTTGCCCAAGAAAAGCGTGCCTGACCATTTGCGCCCCACGCACTAACGCATTAAGACGTTTGCGCGCTGAGGGGATCATTCCACAACAGCACTAGCTGCATGCCACTGTATTTTAGCATACTTGCAGTCAGTTCAATCAACTGTTTTACGCTTTCCGTACCTTTATGGGATTCGCACTTGAGCTGCATTGCAGGATGAAGATCAAATGGACGAGAACACTTACGCGAACGTTGAGCTGGCTGGAGAGACAAAAGTAACCAATGTTCAGTAAACGTAAACATAGCCAGTGCATTGCTGAGGCGCTGTGTACCGCACAGCCTCGAACACATCCCCCGGGCTAAAAACACTCCATCGCAGATGGGATTCAATGGAAGGTTTTAAGCGTCCAACAAACCATACCGTTTACCCTACCCATCTAGGCTAGATACGCCCTTTCCCAAAAGGTGAAATCTTTGAAACGCACTGACATGGTCGTTCAGAACAAATGTTGAGGAAAATGGCTCCCAGTCAAACGGGAAGACTCCATTCCATAAGATATGATATCTTCATCATTTGAGTCTTTTTGAAAGGATCCGCTTTCGAAAACACTCGCCGCACGTAAAGAGGCGAGATCCGAATTTTCTGTTACCACCAACAGTAACTGTGAAGTAGGCGAACAGAAGGGGGGACAAGGCTGATAAGATGGCACAGCGACCAAACCCAGCGTTGTTCCTGGAGGCTAGAGGTTGCTCATCGATTCCAAGCTCCTCTACCTACTTTTTCGTTTACTTCGTTTGTTTACAGCCTTTTAATAAACTTTTGCAACTCCTCTCTGTGTCACTGAACGCAGAACTGCACATGCATGCTCTCCTTTCATCACCACCAAACAAATATCGCGCGATTTTGGCCACACGCCCGAAGAGCCCCGATTTTTTCTGCGGCCATATAATCCGCCGTTCAGTAGCTGAATGCTCTAATGGAGTCCTGCATCGCCTCTCCATCCTTCCTCCCCCTCCTCACAATCTAAACGAATGTCCTCCGCAGCAAAAAAAATTGAGGGTGCCCCGGGCAGTTTGAAATCCTCGCTGACTCCTCTCTCGTTAGACCAATCACCCAAGAAATAATGGATGAATCAATGTGTTTTCTCCGCAGTTACGCAACAATTTTGACCGATGAATAAAATCACAATTGAGCGGTTTGCGAAAGGACGCAGCAAAAATACTATTCTATCGAACGTGCCAAAACTATTTTTGAAAAAAGTAATCAACGATATTTTAATATTTAATACTTTCTAAAGTATTCAGGTGTCAAATACTAAGCAAATTTCTCAATTTCTCACTTAAGCTTATCGTTGTAGGATTTACCATCCCGTTATCCAAGGGAATTTCGTTGGCAATAGTTTGCGTTGGTGCTGTCGGTCTTCTCGCTATCGGTGTTGCTTTGGGATACTCAATGGCACTTATGTTACACAGAAACGCTGCTTCCAAGCCAATATTTTCAACGTCACGTTCAAAGAAGGCGGTGCCAGCCGCTCTCGCCAAATCAAACGATCAAGAAGTCGGTATTACCAGTCCAGAACACTTAGTGGTGAGCACGTCTTGTTGATCAAAAATCCTCTAGTCGTCTGACTCAATATGTTTTGACATCTCTAACTGCAGTAAAGTAACACTGCTTTATCGGCCAAGAACCTAAGCATTTTAATGGTCTCATCATCGTAACAAACTTTCAAACACGGGGAGAGTGTATTTTGAACGGGAGGGGCGTTACACTGGCCATGATGATCACGACGAAGACAAGAAGTAGTCCTGAGACGATGCGAACTCTCCCAAGATAGTTTGGATGCTCTCCAGTCAGATATGCATCATCCAGAAATAACGTGGACATGGGATCTGAGTCTGCATGGCTTCAGATCCGCAAAGAGGTAACTGAGTCGAGACGTTTCTATATGAGTACGCTTTATTTAACAGCTTGATAACGAACAATTATCGGAGTGAATCTGTCAACTCTTTGAGGGAGAAAAAAAGCAGCCGTTGCCAGCAACAAGTGCACAAACGTCGAAGGTGGATGAACCAAATGCGGCAACCGCAAATGATAAACTATCCAAACAATGTCTGGTAATTACTAACTGATTTTTGGTGGTTCACCAACATGGCTTACCTTAAACACTGAGCTACTACAGAACCACTACATACACCATTTACCAGTCCAGAACGCTTAGCAGTGGTAAGCTCTTCGCAATACGAACTAACAACGAGTTTTAGATGTGCTAGCCATACGTATTCGTGCTAACAAAGCAAATTGAGTCTACGAAGCTCACTCAAAACCAATTAACCTTCTACGTTCTGTTTGATCTCACTAAACTAGCATTATCGTTAGCTTATTTCTATCTCCTTATATTCTCTTCACATTTCGACACGGCATATTACGTCCATAAGAAACGCCTATCGGCTTCGTCCGCATTTCACTAGTGGTGTGCAACCTGCAGCTACCATCGCTATGAAATGCTAGCCCGCCATCTTCAGACAGTCACTCTACTGAAAAAGTGCTATGAATTTATGTTTACGCTGAAAATATCGTTATATCTGTATTTGTAGACATATACAATTATATGTCTACTTACGGCCCCTATATTTTTATTTGTGATGGTGTCGTTGGTTATTTAGTAGGTGCTTAAGAACATCGGCACCTATGTAATCATCTTTTGTGTTTGCGTAAAGTAATATTCTAGAAAGCCTTTGGAAATAACGCTGCTCCAAACTTTTGGGACACAAGCGGGCCATCATCGAAGCATTTAATTCAGCAAAAGTAATGGTGTTTTAACAGCAGATCTGAAAATACTCCTCCCAAAATTTAGCCCACTTCCGAGGCCGTCATCAAACGGTCCACTACTAAAACAACAGTCGTCGGTTGCCCAAGAAAAGCGTGCCTGACCATTTGCGCCCCACGCACTAACGCATTAAGACGTTTGCGCGCTGAGGGGATCATTCCACAACAGCACTAGCTGCATGCCACTGTATTTTAGCATACTTGCAGTCAGTTCAATCAACTGTTTTACGCTTTCCGTACCTTTATGGGATTCGCACTTGAGCTGCATTGCAGGATGAAGATCAAATGGACGAGAACACTTACGCGAACGTTGAGCTGGCTGGAGAGACAAAAGTAACCAATGTTCAGTAAACGTAAACATAGCCAGTGCATTGCTGAGGCGCTGTGTACCGCACAGCCTCGAACACATCCCCCGGGCTAAAAACACTCCATCGCAGATGGGATTCAATGGAAGGTTTCAAGCGTCCAACAAACCATACCGTTTACCCTACCCATCTAGGCTAGATACGCCCTTTCCCAAAAGGTGAAATCTTTGAAACACACTGACATGGTCGTTCAGAACAAATGTTGAGGAAAATGGCTCCCAGTCAAACGGGAAGACTCCATTCCATAAGATATGATATCTTCATCATTTGAGTCTTTTTGAAAGGATCCGCTTTCGAAAACACTCGCCGCACGTAAAGAGGCGAGATCCGAATTTTCTGTTACCACCAACAGTAACTGTGAAGTAGGCGAACAGAAGGGGGGACAAGGCTGATAAGATGGCACAGCGACCAAACCCAGCGTTGTTCCTGGAGGCTAGAGGTTGCTCATCGATTCCAAGCTCCTCTACCTACTTTTTCGTTTACTTCGTTTGTTTACAGCCTTTTAATAAACTTTTGCAACTCCTCTCTGTGTCACTGAACGCAGAACTGCACATGCATGCTCTCCTTTCATCACCACCAAACAAATATCGCGCGATTTTGGCCACACGCCCGAAGAGCCCCGATTTTTTCTGCGGCCATATAATCCGCCGTTCAGTAGCTGAATGCTCTAATGGAGTCCTGCATCGCCTCTCCATCCTTCCTCCCCCTCCTCACAATCTAAACGAATGTCCTCCGCAGCAAAAAAAATTGAGGGTGCCCTGGACACAGTGATAAACTAAACCAAGAATGAATTTTAATCGTATTTCTCTGCGGACTTGTGTCTAGCATTCCTTCCGAACGTGCTTTCCGTGAAGCGGAGACACTATTGCGTGAAAGCCTCGAGGCGAATCGAATTCGAATATCTGTATGTATGCATTGTGGTCGTGAATCCTTTCGATTACCTAACTTTTACAAAGTATGCAAGATGACACGAGCGCTGGCACAACCAATAAACTGTCGTCGGGTGTGCAACCATCAAAGACAGCCGTTTAAGAAAAAGCATTTTTCTTTCTGCATGTATTACGACTCCATGTACTATATCGAATACTCTCAATATACACTTCGGTACCGCAGCGCCGTAATTAAAATGATAATAAAACCACTTATAAATTCCAGGCGAAACCATTACCGAAAGGGCGCCCGACGTGAACAAATTTAGCACATTTAACTAAGAACGCTCATCGCTAAATTACAATAAGCGAAAGCAAAGTGTAATTCCCGGAGAGCATTAAACAGTGGTAGTACAGTTTTTATTACAACGACGCAAGCACGTATTCGCTTTGTAATCGTATGTCCTACCATATGTCGGTTAAATTTTATTTGTAGTTTAAAATTTAATGTCACTGTCGTATATCACCTATTTTGTGACGCACGCTCTTAGAAATTAATCGGCAAAATAATACACCAATACATCCAATCAAATACCATAAAACGATCTTCAAATATCATAAATACATCTTTGACGCAGCTCGAACCGTCGATGTGCAACAAATACAACAAATAACTGACGGCGCTGTCAAATACACTCCATGGAAATTCGACATCTTCATACAGCCGATGATCCCCTCATCCAACTTACAAAATTACAGCAAATCCATACAAAATGAAGAGCTGTTGCTGGCATAAACAGATTAAAAAAACGATTATTTTCACGACAAAAATTAGCAAAATTAAGTACTGCACCAATTAAACAAAAATTTAATGTGACATCGCGCTTCATTAAATATTCATACGGCCGTCATATTCGACTTAATACTCCTCTGTTGGTTGTCTGTGTTGTTCAACAGATGAGATTTACGGTCCAACGAATTCCAAGCCACCTAAAAGTACACAAATTGACATTTACAAGTGTTTACACCTAAACGCAAAGACGATCTCCTCAAGAAAAGCTCATATGCTCGTCAATCCCACCATTCCGATTTCCTTACGGACAACCTGCCCTACAGCTATGCTGCATTCCAGCATTAGCGCATGAGCTAGTAAAAACACAGACAAACAAATAAGATAATACACATGGGCACATAACATTGCGGTAGCTGAGAGAGACCCACCTGACACATATGCTGTACAATAGCCGTTTCGTGCGCACTCAACCCACGCATGTTTTTACGAGCAGTCAATTCGTGCACTCGTAACACCTCCACTGCTTCGGCCAGTGAATCTCGAACAGTACTATTACCTGCAGCTAACTCAAGTGAAGAAAACAGCATGATGATGCCCAAAACTGATGCAAATACTGAGCAGCAACGGAAGAAGCTCTCAGGTGCAATAAAATTCCTACTTTCCACATGTATAGATTATTAGGAGTGGGGCGGGGGGGCTATGCTAAAGGGCGTGCTATCCTTTTCAGGCCAGTGGATTTTTTGGTACGTAAAACCTTGTTGTTTCTCAAAAAGAGTGGTTTTGTTTGACATAACACGGTGTACTAAGAAGCCATATCACACGCTACATGCAAACTTACACAGCCCATGTCAACAATGAATTCTAAACAAGACAGCAAAACGCAAGTGAGAGACGTTAGGATGCGAGAGGGGGAGGGAGATGATTTAAAATGCCACAATTCAAGTTTTGATACTTATTGCTAAAAAATGTCGTTGCATCTATTCTCTAGTAACTTCTAACAAGAAAGCATTTATTCATGACATATTGCAATGCCTTTCGGCCAACTATACGAAGGTTTCCTGCCGCCAAGATGCTTGACCCTGTGTTCCCTACCTTAGGTATAGAAGGATGAACTCGGCAAGTAAGCGCGCACTAAATAAATAAAATAACAATCGCAAACCTCGATCAAAACCACTAAGCGCATGATCGTACGACGAGTCGTGCTCGATCGTGATCGGAAGATACGCCCTTTCCCAAAAGGTGAAATCTTTGAAACACACTGACATGGTCGTTCAGAACAAATGTTGAGGAAAATGGCTCCCAGTCAAACGGGAAGACTCCATTCCATAAGATATGATATCTTCATCATTTGAGTCTTTTTGAAAGGATCCGCTTTCGAAAACACTCGCCGCACGTAAAGAGGCGAGATCCGAATTTTCTGTTACCACCAACAGTAACTGTGAAGTAGGCGAACAGAAGGGGGGACAAGGCTGATAAGATGGCACAGCGACCAAACCCAGCGTTGTTCCTGGAGGCTAGAGGTTGCTCATCGATTCCAAGCTCCTCTACCTACTTTTTCGTTTACTTCGTTTGTTTACAGCCTTTTAATAAACTTTTGCAACTCCTCTCTGTGTCACTGAACGCAGAACTGCACATGCATGCTCTCCTTTCATCACCACCAAACAAATATCGCGCGATTTTGGCCACACGCCCGAAGAGCCCCGATTTTTTCTGCGGCCATATAATCCGCCGTTCAGTAGCTGAATGCTCTAATGGAGTCCTGCATCGCCTCTCCATCCTTCCTCCCCCTCCTCACAATCTAAACGAATGTCCTCCGCAGCAAAAAAAATTGAGGGTGCCCTGGACACAGTGATAAACTAAACCAAGAATGAATTTTAATCGTATTTCTCTGCGGACTTGTGTCTAGCATTCCTTCCGAACGTGCTTTCCGTGAAGCGGAGACACTATTGCGTGAAAGCCTCGAGGCGAATCGAATTCGAATATCTGTATGTATGCATTGTGGTCGTGAATCCTTTCGATTACCTAACTTTTACAAAGTATGCAAGATGACACGAGCGCTGGCACAACCAATAAACTGTCGTCGGGTGTGCAACCATCAAAGACAGCCGTTTAAGAAAAAGCATTTTTCTTTCTGCATGTATTACGACTCCATGTACTATATCGAATACTCTCAATATACACTTCGGTACCGCAGCGCCGTAATTAAAATGATAATAAAACCACTTATAAATTCCAGGCGAAACCATTACCGAAAGGGCGCCCGACGTGAACAAATTTAGCACATTTAACTAAGAACGCTCATCGCTAAATTACAATAAGCGAAAGCAAAGTGTAATTCCCGGAGAGCATTAAACAGTGGTAGTACAGTTTTTATTACAACGACGCAAGCACGTATTCGCTTTGTAATCGTATGTCCTACCATATGTCGGTTAAATTTTATTTGTAGTTTAAAATTTAATGTCACTGTCGTATATCACCTATTTTGTGACGCACGCTCTTAGAAATTAATCGGCAAAATAATACACCAATACATCCAATCAAATACCATAAAACGATCTTCAAATATCATAAATACATCTTTGACGCAGCTCGAACCGTCGATGTGCAACAAATACAACAAATAACTGACGGCGCTGTCAAATACACTCCATGGAAATTCGACATCTTCATACAGCCGATGATCCCCTCATCCAACTTACAAAATTACAGCAAATCCATACAAAATGAAGAGCTGTTGCTGGCATAAACAGATTAAAAAAACGATTATTTTCACGACAAAAATTAGCAAAATTAAGTACTGCACCAATTAAACAAAAATTTAATGTGACATCGCGCTTCATTAAATATTCATACGGCCGTCATATTCGACTTAATACTCCTCTGTTGGTTGTCTGTGTTGTTCAACAGATGAGATTTACGGTCCAACGAATTCCAAGCCACCTAAAAGTACACAAATTGACATTTACAAGTGTTTACACCTAAACGCAAAGACGATCTCCTCAAGAAAAGCTCATATGCTCGTCAATCCCACCATTCCGATTTCCTTACGGACAACCTGCCCTACAGCTATGCTGCATTCCAGCATTAGCGCATGAGCTAGTAAAAACACAGACAAACAAATAAGATAATACACATGGGCACATAACATTGCGGTAGCTGAGAGAGACCCACCTGACACATATGCTGTACAATAGCCGTTTCGTGCGCACTCAACCCACGCATGTTTTTACGAGCAGTCAATTCGTGCACTCGTAACACCTCCACTGCTTCGGCCAGTGAATCTCGAACAGTACTATTACCTGCAGCTAACTCAAGTGAAGAAAACAGCATGATGATGCCCAAAACTGATGCAAATACTGAGCAGCAACGGAAGAAGCTCTCAGGTGCAATAAAATTCCTACTTTCCACATGTATAGATTATTAGGAGTGGGGCGGGGGGGCTATGCTAAAGGGCGTGCTATCCTTTTCAGGCCAGTGGATTTTTTGGTACGTAAAACCTTGTTGTTTCTCAAAAAGAGTGGTTTTGTTTGACATAACACGGTGTACTAAGAAGCCATATCACACGCTACATGCAAACTTACACAGCCCATGTCAACAATGAATTCTAAACAAGACAGCAAAACGCAAGTGAGAGACGTTAGGATGCGAGAGGGGGAGGGAGATGATTTAAAATGCCACAATTCAAGTTTTGATACTTATTGCTAAAAAATGTCGTTGCATCTATTCTCTAGTAACTTCTAACAAGAAAGCATTTATTCATGACATATTGCAATGCCTTTCGGCCAACTATACGAAGGTTTCCTGCCGCCAAGATGCTTGACCCTGTGTTCCCTACCTTAGGTATAGAAGGATGAACTCGGCAAGTAAGCGCGCACTAAATAAATAAAATAACAATCGCAAACCTCGATCAAAACCACTAAGCGCATGATCGTACGACGAGTCGTGCTCGATCGTGATCGGAATCGCGCTACCGTCACCATGAATGGGCGACGAGATGCGAACTTCAGCGCTCGGTCTCGAAGCCACAAGGCCCTCTAACGGCGTATCAGGAGTGCACAACGAAAGGCGACTCACCGAATCCTACAACAACACTGGAATGAAACAACGACCCCTCGTCAACGTCCCCTTAGCCAACCTACTTTATTTAGTTCACAACTGATGCGAAACATTTGCATGATGGCGGGTAAAAATCGTCTCCGTAGGCCGACCTCGAATACCAACTGAACTGTTGATCGTACATTCCGCTCCGCACATACCGGTTGTTTTGGCCGATCACCCTACAGCTATGCTGCATTCCAGCATTAGCGCATGAGCTAGTAAAAACACAGACAAACAAATAAGATAATACACATGGGCACATAACATTGCGGTAGCTGAGAGAGACCCACCTGACACATATGCTGTACAATAGCCGTTTCGTGCGCACTCAACCCACGCATGTTTTTACGAGCAGTCAATTCGTGCACTCGTAACACCTCCACTGCTTCGGCCAGTGAATCTCGAACAGTACTATTACCTGCAGCTAACTCAAGTGAAGAAAACAGCATGATGATGCCCAAAACTGATGCAAATACTGAGCAGCAACGGAAGAAGCTCTCAGGTGCAATAAAATTCCTACTTTCCACATGTATAGATTATTAGGAGTGGGGCGGGGGGGCTATGCTAAAGGGCGTGCTATCCTTTTCAGGCCAGTGGATTTTTTGGTACGTAAAACCTTGTTGTTTCTCAAAAAGAGTGGTTTTGTTTGACATAACACGGTGTACTAAGAAGCCATATCACACGCTACATGCAAACTTACACAGCCCATGTCAACAATGAATTCTAAACAAGACAGCAAAACGCAAGTGAGAGACGTTAGGATGCGAGAGGGGGAGGGAGATGATTTAAAATGCCACAATTCAAGTTTTGATACTTATTGCTAAAAAATGTCGTTGCATCTATTCTCTAGTAACTTCTAACAAGAAAGCATTTATTCATGACATATTGCAATGCCTTTCGGCCAACTATACGAAGGTTTCCTGCCGCCAAGATGCTTGACCCTGTGTTCCCTACCTTAGGTATAGAAGGATGAACTCGGCAAGTAAGCGCGCACTAAATAAATAAAATAACAATCGCAAACCTCGATCAAAACCACTAAGCGCATGATCGTACGACGAGTCGTGCTCGATCGTGATCGGAATCGCGCTACCGTCACCATGAATGGGCGACGAGATGCGAACTTCAGCGCTCGGTCTCGAAGCCACAAGGCCCTCTAACGGCGTATCAGGAGTGCACAACGAAAGGCGACTCACCGAATCCTACAACAACACTGGAATGAAACAACGACCCCTCGTCAACGTCCCCTTAGCCAACCTACTTTATTTAGTTCACAACTGATGCGAAACATTTGCATGATGGCGGGTAAAAATCGTCTCCGTAGGCCGACCTCGAATACCAACTGAACTGTTGATCGTACATTCCGCTCCGCACATACCGGTTGTTTTGGCCGATCAGCACACCTCACTACCGATAATACAACAGAGGTGATTGGCGTATAAGGCCACGATTAGTGCAACTAATGGTGGCCTTATATATACATGTATATGTGTATATACATATATATATATATATATATATCATTCTGAACAAGCGAAGCGTTCCGCGACTGCACAAAACAAAGCCCTGCGTTCATCTTCAGCATTATCTTGATCAACCACACTATTTTATCAAAAATGGTGCCACATGGTAACAGCCGCACTAAACATGTCATACCTTTCGCAGATGAGCATACCATAACCTAATTTCTTTGACTGACTTCAGAGGATGCATGTGGTGACTTGGGGTCTCATCTTTTGCAAAAGTCCCACCTTTTGACCTGATCTTGTCCTTCTGCTTTCTCTCCTCCTCTCTTCACCAGATCTCTTTGCACCCGTTGCGAAATTAGCTCAAAGTACTTTCACGACTTGCACCTAATAATGATCCTTGTGATGAGATATGGAAGATGATATCATCTTTAATACCACACTTTAAAAACTGTTTAGTGATTTAGCTTTCAAATGTTCACGTAATCATGAAATTGACGGTATGCGAAGTCGCCTTCAATAAAATTTTAAAAAAGCTGTGAAACTATCACAGGTAAACTTGTTAGTCAATATAAACTCATCGAGCTCCATAACAGTCGGCTGCCATATATGAACATATTATTGCAGAACCAGGAGGATGATCCGCCCAATATTCGCTCCTCCCTCCCCCTCCCAACACTCAGCTTGAATATCAGAAAGCACTTTAAGGAAGTTTGGGTAAGCTCGTTAAGTTTTAAATTTGTTTTAGGTTCCGCGAACAGTGCCATAGAACTGTTTCTTAAATATCATAAATTCACATTTAAAAATGTAACTTTGTTTTCTTCAAGACTATAAAACCTTTTTTTCGTTTTCGAAACCTTTTTCCATCAAACGTCTCATTGCCAAAATGAAAAATTAGCTACTCCGAAAACACATTATCTTTACCCCGGAAGCAAAAACTCACACTAAGAGGCGCGATCGCAGGCGGCATCTCGACGAACGATTCATCTGCGATTTCCGGTTCCATCAATTTCTTCACTGGATCCCCCATATCCGAGCTGCACAAGCTCCTCTCATCAGCCAGTATCTGGGGACCATTCATTGGCCGGCTAGCGTCATCCGGACGATCAACCCAACGAGCACTCATGGAAAGGTCGTCTTCTCTTTCTTCGTCTATCGGTCCAAGAGTACGCACTTCGAGTGCACTAGCAACCGTGTCTCGCTCATCCCCCATCACGAAAACTGCCCTCTCAGCCGACTCGTCTGTTTCTGAGCTACAGAAGGTCGTTCCTGATGACGTTATTGTGCCTGAACAGACAAACTGAGGTGACGACGTCAAGCACTCTGTATAAATTCATCTAAACGTCTCGTCGCATGTTCATGCCGAAAAGAACATTATAAAATGGAAACATCAAATTCGGTGTGCTCATATTTCAGATATTACTGCACAAGAAGAACAAACCTACAGAAGACAATAAATAGTTGGTAGCCTATTGCAGAGAATAAAAAAGTGGTAAAGTGCCAGTTTAGATCAGACTTCTGCACATTAATCAAAAAAAAAATGTTGGTTTGGCTTAGTTTGAGATCAGGATTGTTTAAACACAGCAAAAACTAGGATAACGGGAAAATCGCCATTACGCAACGTAAGGGTGATAAAGTCCTCGTTAACTTAAATTCGTTATTTCAGATCTGTTCACTGCCTCAGCATTCTGTCAGTATCAGAGGCTGAAAGATCCCAATAAATACCGAGACTAGATGTGATGATAATATGCTCACTTTGTTTTTCGTTGCTTGTTTGTGAATTTGTTTCAAAACAAAGAATTCAAATATGTTAAAGAAAAGCTAATTTCATATCTCCAGTGCCCTAAAAGTAAAGTTATGCTTACAGTGATAAGAGTTAACTTACTTGTCGACTCGAACATGCCATCCTTGTCGACTGCTGGTCGAGTTAATAGCTTGCTGCAAGATGCACTTCCTTCGAACGTCACTTCGTCGAGATCGATGCTTTGCATGCTATTGGAGGACGCGCAATTCAGCTCGTTCCTTTCCACGACTGTCCTGTCTTCGAATTCTGATAAGATATTCCCGTTTGATCGCCAAAAAGATTCCTGGAAAGCTGCCAAACAATAGTTCTATAAATCGACTCAGCTAAATAATGGTAGTCAATAAACTGATTCCATTATTTCAACGGCTACTCCCGCATAAAGATTTCCATGTTTTCCCCTCCTTTTGCCTCGAACAATTTAAATTCCCTTTTCGTCTGCACCATGAACACCTCCTTTCATGCAGACGGAGAGAGGAAAAGGAAGAAAAACAGGGATTCTATTAGCACTTTAACGCCAGTGTTCGCTTTGACATTCACAATGATGGCGTAATAGACGAATTTCTCGCAGCAACCGAATAACCGCTTTCGAAATGGGCAACGCAATTCGCAGATGACCGACACTAAGGTGCGAACTTGCCATCCTTTTTGTTTTTCAGCCGTTACCCCATCCAGCAGCGCGGTCATGGCCTAAATTATGAACACGGTAAAGCACATTAGTCACTCATCCCCGCTTCATTTTCTGTAGATGAAAACAAACTGGATGATTCAAATGTGATAAAAACTAGAACGTTTCAGCAACGCCAGTCACAAATGGGCAGCATTCCTCTGAATTTTGGTCACTTATGTATAGGCCATGCAAAACTACATAAAGTTTTGCGGATTACGTCGGAATCCTCGAATCCTGAGGTCACTGTCAATCCCTTTCTCCCTCAGCTCCGACAGTTCGTGGACGGTAGCCTATGTACGCCATTAATCCCCTGAAGAACGAAAACCTATCGCAAAAAAATTGTAGGTTGCGTCTATTTCATGATCTTCTTCACTCCTCCAACCACGCAAGTGCCGTATCCACTCCACAAAATCTAACCAGGATTTGAAAATTTCTGCTGCATGGTATAAAGAATTACCGTGCGACCTGGGAATAACTAATACAAAATCGCTAAAATAATGTTAACATTTCTTCAGTGATACGTCCTCAACAAAGCCCTCCTCTGAATTCACGTCCACCCCCTCTCCCTTCCTTCGGAAAGAAAAAATAACACTTGGAAAAATAATACTCCGGAATATACTCAACACGACATGATAAGTAAAAAATTGCTTACGGCGCTACTTTGGTTACAAAGTTCGAGTTGCCTTATGCGATTCTCCAACGAACGCATATAGTCCAGAATATGCTCGTGACGAGAGATACCAGTACCTGACGAGTGCTCCGTATCGCTGATCCGCGCCTCGCACATCGACGTTTGCATCTGTTGCGTTATCATTTGCAGCGCCCTCTCCTGAAACCAATCACGTATCCTCACTCACGGTGCCCATGGCCACTTATGCTCCTTTTCCCTATTTTCGAACAGATATGAGCATTTGTAATCACCGAGTCCTGCGAAGATAGCATGTAACTTGGTAAAGCAACGGGAAAAATTAACAGAAACTGAAAACACCTTCGTGGACGCTCCTTTTTTGCACAAGAAATCGATGCATTATGGGTAAAGCTGGAGCACAAACGTAATTGTTTATTCCTTTTTTTTCTCTTATTTTTTCCGGCTTACGGTCCTCGAAAATGGCTTCGTACTGCGCGAAACAGTTCAGCAAGTAGCGTCCGAGATGTGCTTAAGGTGATATAAGTAATTTGACGAACATCACCATGTAGAAATCAATGTTCACATAATAATATACGACGGTTTATCCGATTTGGAAAGATACATATGCATACAGATAATGTGAAGCGAAGTGACTGGCTTTCCGCATTCACATATATGACTTATATATACAGGGAATCAAAAAGCTAACAAAACGTCAGCTATCACAATTATGCAGTCAAGAACATGGCTGGTAGCTTATAAGTTTACTTCTGGACGAGCCTCTATGTTACAAAACACACAGCTCAGTCTGCTTTCAGATCGGCGACATGAAAGAAAGCAATTTCTCTCCTATTTCAGAACCATAGCTTAGAACTTCGTCCTTCATTGTTCATACAGGCATAATGACTTATATAAGGACTGTGATAACTAAACTTTTGAACTGCTAAAAAGAAAATAAGCAGGGCAACCAAGACTAATCACATATGTGTAAGAAATTATAAGACCACTCTGACACGGAGCGCCGAATCTGGACATTAAATTTGGCCAACAACATTTAACATATATGTGAAAAATTACGCGAACAGCAAATGGTATGTTACACTAAACGCTAGCAGAAAACCCGGATTGGTTGAAATAAAACAACCCAAAATACTCTATTGAGTTACTGGTAACGTACATATGATAAGAGCACTGGCAACATTTCTTATTGTGGCATAGAAGTGCAGCAAAGATCATTTCGAAAAAGTTAGTTACAAAGCAATTTTACGAAAAAATATAGCATCCCTCCTTTTAAAGTCTTCTCATTCTTTTCTGCGAGCTGTTTCAAGCCTCTCCTCTCCCTCCATATCGAATTCAGGCGTGCTACAAACCCCGATGTTTATACTGGCATTATGAACAAACCTGTTTCTGGTCGTACGTGGTGACGGAAGCTTGGGGGGCAGCACTTTTTGTGGTCAAATCACTTTCGTCTTCGGATCCACGTGGACTTCCTGCGCTACTTCCGCATCCGGATGAATCGCACTTTACACTCCCGTTAGCCGCCGTGATTGCCACATTTCCACGATCTTTAGTGATGTTGGCGTATAATGCTTCTCGCTCGCATATGAGTGTTTGTCGTTGCTCATCCAAGTACAGGCACAGTCGCTTCAGTTCATCGTTCTCGTCAACTAACATTCGCTGCCTTTGCTCCAGCTCTTGCAATTTCTTCTGATATGCTCTCACCTCCTAAACACGTTGTTTTCCGCCACAAATTTGGATACAACGGGTGAGTACTCACAACAATCGTGTTATCCTTTTTTACCTGTAGTCAGCCCCCTCCTTCGGAGTAGATATTGCCTCAGAGATTGATAACAACAAAAGTGTACCTCTTCCCACTCATTTTCGCCTCATTAGCTTCACCAGCTTATTCATCTCAGGAGAAAAAAAAAATGGAATTCCACATCTCATTGACGCAAATCAGACTGGCTCAAACTCCCCCCTCACCCCCCACCTCTTCTCTAATAAAAAAAGTCGGCGTTTCGCTGCCATACAGACTTAAAACCACCTCATCATTTCATTCATCCTTGATTTCTCTCTAGGTCCTCTTTCCAACCTTTTTTTTTTTCAAGTCAGCTGCAATTTGTGACCTCACAAGTCTGGCTGCGATTTGGTTCCTCTCTCTTAAACGGCAGGGAACGGCGGGCTATAGCCGCAGCTATCTATCGAATATTTAAGATAGTGAAAAAAAAGAATAATAATACAAATAACTGAATGAAAGCTACGGTTACAAAAGGCGATATTTATTTCGATGAATTCTGAACAACCTATGTTCAAAAATTCAACTAGAATATGTCAACTAGTTGCTGGAAATGCTGAATGCGCAATGATCTCTGACGCTAACGCCACTACTTGCGCGCTACACATCTGCCCTCCGCCCTTCCCTCCTTTTCCCAGTCACCTAAGAGTAATAATGATTCACATACTTATACATACAGCCTGCTCGTAACAGCATCTCGGGAAAGCGAGTGAAAAAACTGAGGATATAAATCGTTTCTTTACAAGGCAAATGGAAGACCACTATGACTGCCGATTCCAACTAGTCCCTATTCCTTTCAACGGTGAATTACTCCATGACTCTACCAGAGCTCAACCGTTTTCGGCCTGATCTGTGTGGGGTCATCCAGTTCACAGAAACACGCACGACTCGTTTAAGCCAACGAATCTACATTCGCATTCAGTAGTTACCGCTTTATCACAATTAAAAACCGTTATCCACTTCTGATGCTGCCTACTGGTACCAGTACGTTATAATCTAGGTGCTCACTGCAACAATTGTTAACGTTGCTGGCCTTCTCTTTTTTTTTAAAATTACAAACAGCTGTGGGAACAATTATTGCTTTTATCATCCCAACCTGAGCTGCCTTCAATGCTTTTAAATGAAGCTAATTACAAATTGACTACATATCAGGCAAATGTTTTTAAAAGCTGCCCTTGCGCAGTATCAAACTCGTTGGAGAGAATACATTTTACGTAGTAAAGTAAACAGTTAGACTCAAAAATGCTCGAAAAGTAAAAGAACGAGGTGCACGACCAACGCCTTAGAGTAGAAAATTTGCAAGAACACCTCCCCCTTTTTCACTTCATAAATGCTTATTCCCCTCCCCCCAGAAACAATTGAACAACTGTGGCCACACATAAAGGACATACCTGCTTCATGACCTCGCTGGTATATCGGCCGAATTTTTGCCACTCGTTGCTCAGCTGACGAATCTTTTGACGATCGTCGTCCAGAAAACAGCACAGATCACGCAACTCCTTATTACTGCGTTGTGCGCTCTTCAGCTCGTCTTTCAGCGCCTTGATCTCGCTCATGTGCATCTGCAGAGTAATGCTGATGCTAAAAACTTTGACTAGACAATACTTTCTGAATCTGTATACAGCACATTTTTTAACCGTTTCCAGTTATCGAGTCTTTCGTAAAAAATAAATCATTAGCCGAGGTCATGTACTCCTCCCAATGTGCTCACTCTTAACATCTTTCAGTTCCGGCTTCTCTCTGGACAGAGATGTGCAAAAAAAACAAGTTTCCGGTGCTCACGCAAGAACTTTCGAGGATTGGAATACAGAAGCAGGCGAGAAGAAGAGACTGCAAGTGCCCGGTTAAAACTTCTGCATGGTATCACCTCCCCTAATATCGCTGTTGTTTCATACCGTACACAACCCAAATATGATGAACAGGTACAACGAAACCCTGAATTGCCACTTATTGCAAGCAGCACATATTTTAACGTCACACTCCAGCAAGGACTGCAGGAGCATAAAAACCTTTGAAATAATTTTTTTTCTCGAATTCTCTTCTCCGACCACGACTTTGTGTGAAAAGTTGTCAACAACCGACAGCCACCACAACTTGAACATATGTTTCGCGTTTTAATGCTTGAGTTCCCTGAATCCTTTCAGCACACAATCTTTACAGTAATAAAGCAAATAAAAACTCGCCGCAGCATCCTCATTAACGCAGTAACAAATATTTTCAAACAATTCTACGTTCATCAGAATTTTTTAGTACGCATCTGACTAATCGTATACAGCGGAGAATCGACCGTACGCAAAGCACCACATACACCTTGAATGGTTAGCGCCCCGATGCAGCAGTGAAAGGTTGCGCAAATGGGGGAACTAAGTTCATCTGATATCCTACTGCTAAAAACGGAACTTCGGTATTGCACGAGGCCGACGCAACATCAACACTGCGGACTACTGATGTATATATGACGAAAGATAAACCTTATCAAAAACTAAATCTGACTCTAACAGCCTCATAATTTAAGAAGGCAAGCGGGTAAGGACGTAACCTCGACACGTTTGTTGGTATCAGCAACCAACTGTCCCTGACTGCTCATTAACCTCCTATTCTCAACTTCCATCATCTGAACTCGCCGCTTTAGCCCCTCCAATGCTGCCACTGATGACGCGCATCCGTAGCTAAGCAAAGGGTGACTCTGCTGTCGGTCCAGTCTACTCGTTGCCATCTGAAAGCGTCTTTGTTCCATCTCTACATCTCAGTTTCAACAACGGAATCGCTGATCATTAGAAGGACACAATGCACTAATATCATGCTTTCGTTTGATAAGTTAGGAGTGGGAAGGGGGAGAGAATGGGTTCTCTTCAACTGCTTCTAAGCGGAGCAGTATCTATTAGCGGTACGGTAGGTTTGTTGAGATAACGTTATACAACTTGATATGTCAGTGTTAGCTTTTGTTTAAAACTTATTGAAAGTTATATTAATTATTGGCGTCATCGAAAAATTAAATCCTTACCATGAGCTAAACCACTTTTGCATCAAATCTAACGCTTTCGTACTGAATGCCTTTTGACGAATTTGAAAATAAACTATTAAAGAATGACACTCTCCTCTCGTTACCGTAGCGCGCGTTCATCTCTCGAGGCGCTTTTTCAGCTTCATGCCTCTGTGATAAATTGATGGTATCACTATGTTAAGATAAGGGAAAGGGGGAGGACGGAAGATCAACACTACAAACAACAAGGCATGAGACCCGAACAAATTTTGCTCAAATGACTGCACTTCTAAGCCGTGTCAAATCTCAATATGATAAGCGTGCCACCAGAAGCCACTGGAGTTCAACAGTGTGTTCGGCTTACCATTATATTACGAGATCCCTTTAAAGGAGTTATACCTACATTAGAAACTCACGCAGATTAAATCTTTGTAAATTCCCTTCATTTCAGAGCACCTTTACGACACAGTGATTTAGGGAATATGCTTCAATTGTCGTGCACACCACTGCGTGCAAACAATGAAATAACTGCAAGTGAAACATGTCTAACGACGAAGGTCAACATAAAAGCCTACTTTGGCGTATGGCAAAGGAAAGCACGATGGAAGTTTGATCGTTTGTATTGCAGAATTTGAAATAGAAGCAGATTCGAAAGCGAGTCGACGTTGCGCAGAAGCAGTCGTCGTATCTATTTTAGCCTCACCCATCATTCAATCACAGCAACAGCGACCACTGCTTCTCTAGCATTTCAGAAAGTGCTCCGCGAAATTGTGCTATAATTACCAACAATCTGCAAAAAAAAACGATACCGCTTTCGAAGACCATTTTCAGGGGGTGAAACTCGCTCGCACTGTTTTACCTGCACCGCTCCAGCGATGAGGTGATGTGAATTTGAGTGCCTTTAGCTGAACAGAATTGAAACGGATAAGCAAAACCTTTGGCAGAGGTCAATTTAAGCCCTTCTCACCCCCTCGCCTCCATATCACTCAAACTGCACCCATTCACGTCAATAAACTTCCACCTTAAACGAAAATCGTGATACGCATCCCTATAATCAAAAGGATCAGAGCACGCGCATTATATGCAATCACAGTGCGATTTTCCACTCTCAGTGTGATTTGAAATTATACGATGGCACTAACGAAGAACACCAGCGAAAATATACCTATCTAAAACTGCGCGATAGGTGCGAGTCACTCGCACAACCGGTTGAATAATCAAAAAAAGCATAAATCGAGTTCACTTCTTGTCGATTAAACAAGGAAAAACCTACTTTTCTCAATTTCAAAACCCATCTTTTGCAATTAAAGTTCGCGTTAACGGTCGCATGCAAATAATGTCAACGGAGCCACAATCCGTCCTTGACTTCAACAGCAACTGATTGCGACAAAAAGCATCGACAGGTCGTCATAAGGGCGTCAACGGATCGCACCCAACGTTCATTTCAAAAATTCTCTCTCCACAATAGGTAAAACTCACAGACAAAAATTTAAAGACATTTTTCAACGATATTTCAACTGAAAGCTCGCGTCACTTTTGAGCGTTATAGCAGTGCATCACAAGATACATCTCTCCAAAACTTATTGCCTTTTAGACAGCTCAGCGACCGCTCATGAGAACGCACAAAAATCTAATAGCCACCTGCGAAAGGACGCATTAATTGTTAAGCACATCGTTACTCGTTACTGTACAAATAACCATAAAAATGTTCACACATGCACAAGCGCAACACCCTCTCCCCCATGGCATCTGCAGTACATCCAGTCCATCTGCCACCACCCCTTCCCCAATGGTAATAATATCTGTGAATGGGAAATGTGAGGCGGTGTACCCAACCCCTCAGTAACTAAGCACGAAGCAGTCTAAAGAAGCTGGTCGCACCGGCGTCCCAAGCGAAGGAAATAAAATACGAAAAATGAAACGGTTTGCGCGATATGCTTCCTTACAGTTTACTGTGACTCCATTACAAAATCGGAACCTATTTGGCATGCTAAGATGTCAAATCGTCTCCGAATTATGTTACTTTTAAATGCACTGAAAGATACAACTCATTATCATATCGTTTTATTCCCTTCAGATACGATGTCAAATTTCAGGACGACGGTGCCTCCGAACCCAATTTCTGCCCTTAAATAGCTAACAGCACCACCATTTGGCGCTATTCAGCCGCCGAAGTCGGTTATCATTACCCACCATTCGCAAGTGATCCAATATTACTGAGAAAGGAGGCACGGCAAGGATGGGAGGAGCACGAGAAGAACGAATATCGCCACTCGGTATCCACCCTTCAAAATGAAGTCAATAAACTGCTCTAATTATCAATGCGTACAACAAAAAAATCACACCCTCGGGAATGTGTCTCAACGCAACCCTTTACGTTCGACAAAACTCTCTCCGAAAAAAGACGCACATGAAAGCGCTGAGAAAACGATTTCGAGCCGAGCATAGGCGCATTCAGATTTGCAGTCGAAGAGGTTTGAACCAGAACGCACATGTTCCCTTGAAAAATTGTTTACATATCATTTTTAGAACATTAAGAAAGTGCGAACGAAGGCAACAGAAGATCGACGCAGAGGCATTAAAAGTGCGCTTAAAACCTAATCACATCAGCGAATTGCGATGCGCAAACATCGTTATTCAAAAGTGCTTCGGCAAGAAATTTTTGATTTATTTAAGCTCCCATTCGCAAACGCATAATCCAATAACCAGAGCCCTCACCAACAACTTAAAAACTGCTTACTTTTAAGGATCTCATCGTTGCTTCACTCCCAACTTGGCTAAGCCGGGTTCTTCTTATTATTTGCCATCCACCTTACAAATACTGCTACATATGTGTAGATGGTTTACGCATGAGGGAGGAGGAGAATGATGTAAGGAGGGCTTATGCGAAATGATGTCTTCAGAGCTGAGGGATGGCGTGCGGGGATTAAAGGAATGCAAACTCCGATCACCAGAATGGAGGACTGGACTAGAAGCGAAAACTGCACTGAAAGGAAAATTGAATTCGATAATTGTCGGTAGCGCAAAGGAATTTTAAAAAAGCAGATGTTCCCTTCTAAATTACCTGCTCTCTACTTGTTTGCACATCAGCGGATCAACTCATGGCATACGCAAGAAACGCTGTCGGTGTCGCAAATCGGTCAGCACCTCGAGAACCCCGTACCCCACCTTCCAAAATGGCACCTTGTTGTTGTGTCAGTACTCGGGACTTGTGTGACGTCTGTTCTCCCGACCACCGCACTACAGCGAGTACTTTGGCGGACGGGGAACCCGGGGACGGCAACGAATGTGGATATCGACAAAAACGAGCACAAGTTGTTAAAAGAAGCTAAAGCATTCCCTAACGATACGATGACGGCGCATCAGCGAAATAAGAACGCATTTTCGGCTCACCGCATGCTCTGCTATCAACAATAACGGAGTTTTGGAAGCCAGCTAACCGATGTATTCCAAATGAAATGCTGAGGAAACGAGAGTTTCATAGAGAATCGTGGAGGGACCCTCACCGCGATGCGATTCAACAATACTCCCAATGCGAAACCTTACAGGTTATAGGGTAAGGTATTCATTCGCAAGATTATGACGCAGTTACAGGACAGGGGGTCTAGCAAGAAAACCGGTTGCATAAGACACAATGACTGCAGCACAACATTTCCACAGAGCACCAACAGCAGCAGCAGTATCATTATGCAGTTCTCGATTCTGTGCGCTGCAATCAACAAAAAACTCGTTCAAGGTGCGGTCGACCGTCTGCAGTCAGCTAATTAATGAAGAACATCTTGCCCAACCCATCCTTCCCCCCTTATTTCCACCAATACTGTTTGCAAACCTTTCTATATAGCCCAAACGCTGAACGAACCTGCAAATATGAAACCGATCGATGACCGACGACCTCATTAAAATCGGTTGGGGTGAAAAGTGAAATATTGTGCAAAGAGAAATTTTACTAACGACGGCAAAACATATGGAAAGTTCCTTACTAAAAAAAAATTCTTTTCTTTTTTCTTCCAACAGATGCATTCGGCAAGGAGATTTTTAGCTTCACTGTCCTAGCCTTCTTGTAACACGCCGTCAGTACGTATGTCAGGAGCTCCCTCCTACTCATCAGGGCCTAGTTGCCAAACGGCCCCCCCCTCCCTTCATAAAGTCATGCATTTCCAATCGACTACCATTTGCGACAGTGTCGTGCAGTCGAGTAATGAAGTCTTGATCGAGTGAAAAAATCCGTTAGCCGTCATGCGTGCCCCTCATGACCGCATCGCCAAAATGACCGCATCGCCAAAATGACCGCATCGCCAAAATGACCGCATCGCCAAAATCCTACTTCATTTTTTGAAGTACAGATGACGAGCGGGATTCCCGACAAAATCTACCGTACAGTAAATTGCGGTATGCTTTTAGCATTCAAAAATGTATATGTGACAAAAAATAACTTCGAGCTGTTTCTCATTTGTTTTCCATATGCACAGGGTTCTCTATTTGATGGCTACTGCAAAATTCGACGAAGCGATGGAAGAGGGAGAGAAGGACGACATCAGAGAGGGGTTGCGGGGGGAGGGGAAGTTGGCAAGGGGGAAATGAGAGGGAGGCGCAGTGTGCTAAAAGAGGTGAACGACCTCTGATTAGACCATCTACGGATATTCCCTCACCTGTGCAGCGCACGACCTCTTGTACAGGTCAAAGACCAAAAGAATAAGGGCTTCATTTTAAAACAATTCATGCGTACCGTTAAAAGGTTGCTGTGTTTATAACGTTAGTTGTACAACCTAGGGTCAAAGAGACTGTTCTTTATAAAGAAGTTGGGGGATGGGGAACAGAGAGGAATAGTTAATGAACTCAGAGTTTAATGCACTTGTCCTTTAATAAAGTACAAGTTATGGAAGTGGCGTTGGACTGGACGATGAATCGACGAATTTGCTCGTTCATACATTACAACGCAGCAGTGCGCACGATACGACCTAAGAGAAACACATCCCCACTGCGCTCTCGTTCGTTATCGTAGATCATCGCTTCAACATCCACACAAGCTCATCGCTCAGTTCACGAACACAACGGCATTGATGGGCACACGCATGTCCACTGGAGCAGCGGGAAGCGAAGGGAGAGGACGAGGACTTCCGGGAAACAAGTTGCGAGCTTAATTGAAGATTTAATTCTGTACGAGAGCAGGTTTTCTCACATCAGTTAAATTT